>JAAAKL020001868.1:0-28600 GCA_010016065.2 Carybdea cf. marsupialis auct. non (Linnaeus, 1758)
TACGTTGCTCGAAACCTGTTTTGCACAGTTTTAAATTTGAAATGCAGAATATTTACTCTTACCCTTACCCTTTCATTTTATCAAGAGTTAATATATCCTATAGTGTCATCTGTCACTTCAGCTCCTGAAACTAAAAGGTTCGAACTAACGTATAGTTGATAAGCCAAGGGATTGTAAAACCACTCGAATTGACAAGATGTTCGAATTAGTGGCGTTCGAATCAAGCAGCGGAAAATAGAAGAATTTCGTAATTTTTTAAAAGAAATGAGATCTTAAATTAAGCAACATGCTATTTGGCGGGTGCTGAATGCGAGCAAGCTGAAGGATAAAATTGATTGTTCTCTACTGCCCCAAAGTGTAGTCCTTCTCTAATGTTAATTTTTCCTCTACATTCCCAGGGAATCGCCCTTCTCAGTTGTTAATTTTATTGCTCTACTGCCGGAAATAGTAGTCTTTCCCAACTGTTTATTTTTGGAGCTATTCCTGACTTATGAGACTGACTTATGAGAACCCTCTGCTATGAAATTTTACATTTTGGTCAGCTACAAAAGTTCTTCAACTGGGATGATGACCGGGAAAAGTGTAAAATAACAAAAGGCAGTTGGTTAAACATGGATGTATGTTACCCACAGGCTATGCCTTGATCTACATATATATTGTATCATAATTTCATATTTAAGACCCCATACGTTAAAGTTTTGGAAATATCCTCCCTCGACAATACCTACCCCTGCTATTTAGGACCCGACACGACTATATTGGTTGTAATTAGTTTGTTTTTTGCGGGGTGATACATAGTTGTCAGAGGTGATTTTTTTTCTACTCAAAACACTCTAGGCTGGCTCGATGATATTGGACTCCCGCAATATAAAGACTTCTTTTTCGAAAGTAGAGTCGATGGACGAGTACTTCATCACATGACATTGGTAAGGCTTTGTGGTATTGACTATTTGATTGTAAGAAGTTGCAAGGGAAGGGTTTTCACACTTTAGGGTACAAGTACCAATATAACCCCATAAAAGCTTTCTGTTAGTAGTATGCATTGTGACCAGTTCACGTGTTTCCCACCTTGTGTGACTGCTTTGAAGAAAGAGTCAAAGCAATTTTGTCCAAGTTTTGCAAGGCGGTTCTTTAGCAGTTAATAATCCATTTGATATATTTTGGAAATAGACTAAGAGTTTATCTATTGGCATACCAGTACCTACTGATCCCAAACATAAGAACAGCCGGTGCTTCTACTGAGGTATACTGGAAATTGCTCAGCATCATAAGGAAAAGAAGTTAATATGATCACATTACCAATGAAATAGGAAATAACGACAATGAAGACTTGCCTTGTGTAATAAATAGCTGTCAATCAAACAACATGAAACAACCAATCGATATGATTTTCGCGCAAAATGCGACGGCGCCAGATTTGAGCAGATCACAGTAATATCTTTGTATTTTGGACCATTCTTACGAAGATGACAGCGCCTTGGTTCTACAATATAAACATAGCAAACTATCAGAAATTGACTTTTAACACCATGATAACAATACAGAACACAGCCAATTCGGAAACTGGAATTGTAAGTGGAAATTTTATATGGGACTCAGACGAGGCTTGACAGGGACGTTTTCTCTATAAATCACAGGGACTTGACGAAGAAGTTTGAATTAAAATATATTTTTATTATGCTTGTATTTTTTGGGCGAATAGAACGATTATTAGTTACAAAGAGGATATCTTGTAATGTTTTTCTATTTAAAAAAACAACTTTAAAATTACTGATAATGAGTCTGGAGACGAGTCATGCTGTTGTTATGCATCATTTCATCCAAGGTGCTAGGCTCCGTCAGAGTTCAAATGGAGCGATTTGCAACACAACTTCTTGTTGATTAATGTTCTATTAAAGGCAAACCAAGAGTAAGTCGTGCCGTGCCACGAAAACTATTACCATCATCATCATCGTCATCATTACTCCTTCTATTTGTACTTTCCCTGTAGGACGACTTATTTAATTTGAAAGTCTTCAGCACCTTACACCACACCTGTTTTAAAAGATCCATTCAGCTGTTAAGGTAAGCTGTTACACTTGTATTGACAGTGTAAGCTTTGATTTGAAAAGAACCGTTGATATTCATTGGCAACCAGGGTTGAATTATTAAACGCATTTATTAAAGTACGTCTTCCCCTCAGCAAAAGTTTTGAGGTCCCACCCTTCTCATCTCTAAGGAGACAGTTTTTCTCTACACAAAGAAATCATTACTTGACCAAACTCTAGTCGCAAGAAATAAGATGTAATGTAACTCACTAACATGTGTTGTAACCCGTCCGATACTAAATGTTTGGGTGGAAGTCAGTACAAAGTATTTTTTGTGAAGTATTAAAATAGATACAGTGAGGGAAAATATGAGATGCTGACAAAAACTACCTACACAAGCACAGTTTTTGTTCACAGAGCAAATATTGAAAAAGCCCTTCTAGAAAAGATTTATCCGATAACTGACCATTTCTTTAAGGAAACATTTATCGTCATAAAGAGCATGTATTTTAGCGACTATGTTCCTCACATCTAAATGCTTCATTAGAGTCATTAATGCGCAACAGGCCCGAAAAGCAGGCAACATAATGCACTGAGAAACATGATTGAATACCATTAGGTTAAGTGATTGATAAACTCAAACGAGTTTGATACTTTTAACTTGTACACAAATGTTCATTGATTACAGATGTTCATTACATTCAAGATGTCTAGAATGAATTCATTGCACCGATTCTCCAGTTAGTATGAAGATGGGAAGTAAATATGCTTCTCCATTTCCAATAGAATGACATGCCAACTTCAAACTATATGTAGTTTTCTCTTGTCGGGTCTCTACCATTTCCTTCCTAAAAATCCTTTGGTAATAAAATCATATTTGAAAATATGGCTAAGAATTTGTGAACAGTAAAAGTTATGAAAACGTTATCATGACCTTACTAGTGGCTTGATGTACTCCACTGTCATTACTGGCAAGTCATACGTTTTTTCCGTAACCAAGGCATCTTACCTTTTTATTGAGACCAGTATCATAAGTTTTAATTTACTCACTTTCTTGTCTTTCAATTATTTCATAATTCCTTCCTTACAAAATTGGGTTCCCTCTTACTTTAAGCCCCCCCCCTAAATTTTTGAAAAATAATTGGATCCCTCTTTCACTATAACAGGCAAAAAATTGTATCCCCCCGTAAATTGAATGAGATTCCTCTTTGCAATTCCAAACTTGACGTGTTTACAGAAACACGAATTAACATATACGGCACAAATTCATCTTTAATGGTGATTTCAGTTTTTCCATGCCTCGTTAACATAACGCCATTTGTCAACCGATTGGAAAGCACAGTATTGGTATCTCTAAGTTTCAGAGATGTTTTGCTTTATATTGTGATGCCACATATATTTTTAGATCTTAAATTTGTCTTAAAACATTTCCATTATGTCCGGCTAGTTATAATTTACAGACATGGTTCGGAAATGTAGAGTAACGCCCACTGTGTAACCTATGAACTGTCGTGACATATGTGTTTTCGAATGACAGAAAATTGTGATAATGAAAACTTTCCTTGTTTACAGGCACCAGAAATTCCATCCAAATTACTTACAGCCAACGATCAACCAGGTATGTTATTTGTTGATCTTAAGCGTGCTAAAGCTCGGATATTAGGAGTCGCTTGTAACTGTTTCTACGTTTTAATAGCCATAGAAGAACAGAGGCCTATGGTAGATTTTTATTAAGAATCACTAGGAATGTGCCATGAGGTCACGTGATGGCATATAAGTTACCCACGGTCTTGATTTAGATAACCATTAAAATGTCGTCAGTTGTGAGAGTCTTTTATTTGAGAAGCGCAATGATATTCCATTCTAGATCAGCAAACATAAATAGGCATATCGTTTTCCGGAAATATATAAATTTAGCATGATATTTAAAAGTTTGTGGTGTAGACTTGAACCGATTGGTTAAAAATGCCAATGATACAACATTCAAAGCCCCCCCCCCCCCAAGAAAATAGGGGCATTTATTGCAATAATGGGTGTAGCATGGGCTCTGTTGAACTTAAATATGGGGGCTTTAAATTGTATGTCAGGTTGTTTCATGCTGCCTTCGACTTACATCAGTAAATCTTAACATAGTGTACTTCAGTGCACGTATCCTATGAAGTATGAGAGAATTAGTGCCTTTTGAGGAAACTGGTCAATTTTTATAGCAAGTACTGAACATAAAAATGGGTTACATTGGTGCAAAATCGCGAAGATAAGAAATGTACCTTACCTTAAAATCCCATAATTTGCGTCGTCAATATTAAATTGGATTGAGGAACGTGTGGGTTTAAACTGTCTCGTAATGTAAATTTGTTTTAAAAACGTAGCATTTGTTTTTATCCATTGTGCACCTATTTCTGCTGTACTCCTATTACCCACTCTATTAAACAGATGATCGGGCGTGATAACGTTATGCTTTGGACCAATGCACGAGTGATGGAATGGCTTCGATCTGTAGATTTAGCAGAATATGCCCCAAATCTACGAGGGAGTGGAGTTAACGGTGCTCTTATGGTAAGAATACATTTAAACTAGTATTCTCCTTTTTAATTTTACCATTTCCTTATTTGACAGCAGGAGTGCCACTCTGTATCGTAACTTCTTTGTGCAAGTGGCAAATATTCGACTATTAATCCATGTTGCATCTGACTGTCCTTTGTTTAGACTCTTTTTGTACATGTGTTGCCATAAATTCGGAATAATTGTCGCAATTATCACAAACTGAGGTAGGAAGTGATCAAAAATACCATTTCACTCGAAGAAGGTTTTATTTGTCATTTAACTTCATAGATACTGCTTTTGTAAGCTCCTTGTGGAATAAACTGTCTTTGCTACGCGATCCGTTGCTAGAGAGCTGTCCATCAGAGGGCTCATAAAGCTCATAGGTCTGTCACACAAGTCTATGTACAATAGATTAGGTAAATTTTATGTACGTCCTATGCAAGCAACGAGAATGCAATATTAAGGAGAGGAGGAGAGTGATTGGTGAATAAGGAATCTTAGTTGTGTTAGTTGTTTCTTGTTATATTTTGATTGGTTTGATGTAAGTGTCATATTTTGTAATTATTGTGAGGTAGTACGGTACCTCGTTTCCATGTGGCATGTTTCCACAACAATGTAGTTTGATATGGAATTTATGTTATACATAGGCAATGGAATCATGCTCTTGCCCAAACGAATGAGTGAAGATCAGTAGTGTTGTTACAGTGTAATGTAATAAGTAGTGTCAGGGTTTTCTTTTTAATTTCCCCGCACCTTGTTTAAGCTAGACAACAACAGCAACCTCAGTGCAAAGTACTTTTTAGATAGAATTTAATGTTTTATGTTTTATTCGCGCAAAACACTTGTATCGGTGGCCAAAACGTCTTGCACGGAATAGAACATGCAGCACCGATACTTTGTTTGAAAAATTGTTATTGTCTTGATATTTTGTATATTAAAGAAAGGTGGGTCTTGTAGCACATAATAAATGCCCTCGCTATGAATTTATTTACTGTTTTGTAATTCTTTGCGTCTCAGTTCTAAACCAGACTTCCAATGAATCAAAGCCTTTTCAGGGAGGTAACAAATGCAATATTTTTTAGAACTAAAAGCTCATACTCCATGTACCAATTGCAGATTCTGTGAGTATTAGCACCAGAGAAGAACGAGAGTCCGTACTAAGAACTATTGTGTCATTTGGCAACTATGAAGGCAAAGTATTCCTATTACGATTACTGGTGAGCTCGCTAATTTGCTACTTTTATTGTAATTATTCCTGCTTTTATTACTCCCCGCTCTCTAGGTACTGGAGCCACGTTTCAATGCAGACACGTTAGCCAATTTACTTTCAATTCCACCAAACAAGACCCTTCTTCGAAGGCATGTTGGGACGCAGTTTGCAACTTTGCTCAATGAAACGTGTCTTCGACAAAAGGAAATGACAGCAAAGTCTTCAGATTTTGTACCTTTAAATTCGTCAGAAAAACATAAGGTACGTCAGTATGAAATGTATCTGTGATTGAGATTCTCATTGACCTATTGCAATAAATGCCTTTCTTGTTGTCCTGGCGGGCGATGTGAGAGAACACGCTCTACTGCGATGTCATTTTGTGTATCTAGAAAATTGATACAGAAAGATTGGTTTATCGCACGACTCTAACCTGTGATAATTCATTTGGAACTAAAATCTATCGTATTTTTTATTTAAATTTATTTTTAAATATGGTTGAAACTTGGTTTCCCAAAATTTTGCGTCGAAGCGTTTAGCAGACGGATAGGGGATAGGTCGGAGCTAAGTAGAGTGAGATAAAGTGACATCCTTCCCGTCTTACTTATAGAGCATTTGAGTCTGATGTCATAAGTTCTATTAAAACCATAAGTTCGACAAAGTTTGGACGTACTGCATTTTTCATGGTCATAAAGATGATCAGCCATGATCTAAGAACGATAGCTTCAACAAATGCCGCACAAGCCCAAAGTGTTTTTCGACTTTATTACTTTACTGCTTATATTTACTACTCGCTCCATAATCATAAAATTTGGCATATCTCCTCGTTTCTCATCCTCCATTATCCATTATTTCATCTTTCCCTTTAAGTAGTTCTGTTTATGGTTTTGTTGTTGTTCTTGTGCCTCCTTATCTTTCTTTTCTTTTGCTTGCATTTGCTTCTCTTTATGTTCCTTCTCCTGTTTTTGGTTTTTGTCGTCTTGATATTTGAGCTTACTTTGTAACTGTACTATGTTTGAAAGAATACTATAAATATACGAAAGCATGTAGAGCTTAAACTAGACGGATGTAATATGGTCATCTCCTGTGGCCTGTATAGAATAATGATTATTATTTTTCAACACTGTTTAAAGGACTGTAGTGTTTTTAAGTAAAATGGAAGCAATGTGTTAACATGTTTCAATCATGTTGCAGTTGACTAGTGTATATCAACTGAGATTCAGTTAGAAACGTTTTGTAGAACCTTTTAACGTGCCATATTATCTTCTCTTGTTACCTGTTTCAAGTGAAGCCCTTATTAACTATATGAATTCTTAATTAATACACAGTACCCACTCCCCGTCATCGCCTCCACAATATGTAACTACTACTTGTGATGAAATACTTCGTACTTGTAAACCGAAGATGGTGTAGTTAGGGGATTCTGTAATTCTACAACAATTTCTATTCGCGAAGTAGTTCGTGACAGATATACACAAAAGTCATGAGAATGTTGCATTTTCGGGTAGAAGGTTGTTTTAATTGCGCACAAGATCGGAAACAAGGTCTAATTTTTGTAGGATTTCTACACCGCTTGCCATGACTAGCAGGCCACTACAATACACCAATTCGACTGGACGTGACCGCGAATAGTTGTGGGAGCCTGGGGCAAGTTTAGGGTAATAAAATTTGTACTGCATGTTTACGCACCACTAGCAGAGAATGATTTGTTTGAGTCAAGTTCTTTACGTACAGAATGAATTTTGACCGAGTAAATTGAATGAAAGTTGAAAGAATGAAAGAATAGAAAGAGTATCTTCGGTAACGGGGACTGGAAGTTATAGAGAGAAAGGCTGAACTCGTAGATCGTGGTTTTGCAGGAGTGGAGAACGAGTTGCCACCAGTGAACATACAAGATGACCCCTGCGCAAAAACTCGTACTAGGATCACATGTTTTAAACGACCCAAGTAACAGATGATTGGCTTATTGAAGAAGATGTTGGATATATGTAGGTATTTGATGTTTAACCCCTCCGAATTGGATAGCAGCGACTTGAACGATTACAAGAGCTCGAAAGTCTATAACTACTTTAAGCGTAGATGGATCGACAAATTGCAGTACCGTGCGATGTCAGATGAAAGTCCATATTGTCTGCTGAAATCAGATTGCCGCGCTTTTGAACGACCGAATGACCCATCGCCTGGACTTTGGGTATGCATAGACAAGAAAAATGCCAAGATTACCATTGCTCATTGTGACTGTATGGCGGGAATGTCTGGTACCTGCTTGCATGTAGCAGGATTTTTATATAGCGTTGAGTGGGCAGTTCGACTTGGACGTACTAGGAAGTCATCCACTTCAAAGCCATGTGAGTGGTTGCCAAACAGGTCAGTTGTACAGCCAGTAAAGGTTAAGGACCTAAAGGTAAAACGCGAGGATTTTGGCAGGCAAAGTAAACGGAATCGAAAATGTTTACCTACAACTAACAAACAATGTGATCCGTGCCACTGAAACTCATCGATATTGCGGATGCATTGTAAGAAGCCATTCCAGAAAGTGGGCTTTTCACAGCAGTGACGACAGTGAAATTCTATTCAGTAAAGTAGATGACACCCCATCGCGCATGTGTGGAAAGTGTTAACAATATCATCCCAATGTCTGGAGACCCAGAGGAATCTTTCATCAAACCGATGGTTCACAACTACAGTCCTTATTCAAAGCTTCCTTAGGAATGAGACATGCACTCGATCTCCATTTTTTAATCAGATAGGTGCTGTGTCTACATCCTACAACTGCACAGTCAGCTGGCCCCATGATTACATAAACAGCTAAGGTATTTCCAACTCGAAAGCAAACACAGAGTCAGAACTTCTCTCAAAACAACAAACTAGCCGAGGGAAAAAAAAAATTTATTACCCTAAATTAGTCCCCAGTTTCCCATTAGCGCGGACTCCATAATGGCACCTGCAGTAGTCGAATTGGTGTATTAGGTCATACTCTACACACCCAACTATTATTGAAACTGTACTCATCTATTTTGACTGATGCTTTTGTAGCGGTCAAGTGAATTTCCCCTGTTGCAGCTGTTTGACAATGTGCCAGGTGAATTTTCCCATTTATTCCACTGGTTCATAAAGTATGGCAGAAACTACTTGGCGAGCATACCCATGTTGTACATTTGCGACTATTAAAGTGGGCCAGTTATGAGAAGAAGTGCTAGCGGCATTCTTTAAACTCCGCTTTGGTGATTGTACTCACCCTGCTCAAAACTCGTGTCATCTATTTTTATAACGGCGGGTTTTTTGAGTTGACAGGGCTTTCATTACCTTTCTACGTTTTGATAGTCAAGGATTCCAGCCATTGCGCTCCCAATCGTACAGGTGCAGCTAATGACTGAATCATGAGCGGCCGACAGAGGCACTCCTTTTGAGTATTGTGTGACATTTTCGAGCAGATGGATACCAGACCCTCTTGTGAGAGTTTCCTTGATTTTAGAAAGAGCAAAGGAAGCAGTTATCTTTATGAAGATCTGACTAGCGGTTTCTCAGGTTTGTCGCTGGCTCATTGAAAATGGCAATATTGTGGAGTTAATGGAGTCCAAAGTAATGTGGTAAATACCTTTCCTGGATGAAAGGTTTTTCGTAGTCCGTACTGACTAAACAGTCTCCACTAGCACAAATATTGCATGACAGTGATGACTCAGGGAGCTGACATCCTTTTGGTAATTAACTAATGAAAACATAGGGACTTTTTGACATAAAGATTAGACAATTAATTCGCTTTTACTAAACATCCAACATTCTAAGTGGCATTATTTATGGGAACCAGGATGCATTGGATTGGCGTCCTGATTTGTGATACTTGATATATGTTATTTATGTGCTAACTTAACAAGTCATCATACCCGACAAGAGCACGACACAACGTAACCGGATAGATCGGATGGTCATAGGATTTGAACTTGGCTTACACGTGATGTTACCTTCCATTGTCAGCTGCATATGTAATGCTTTTTTCATACTTTAAAGCCTCTTTCTTCCTTTGGATTCAACGTGCAATATTCGCCACTATATTGATGGTATTTTGTGAAGGAATCGTGAAGCTGATCATAACGCCGTGGTGAGAGCGTAGTCCGTATAACGTTCTTCCACCTCAACGCTTGTGTAGAAAGGATGACCAATGAGCAACATTCATTTATCGTCATCTTCATACTCAACAATAATCATACTTTAAAAGGGGTTGGGAAGGACTTTTCATTATCAGCTATTCGTGCCACTGCAGGCAGACAGCCCTCACAAGTCTCTCTATGTTCCTCGGTCTTGAGCTCTTCTCATCCAAGGGATGCCAGCCTTCTCTTCAATACTTTCTCTCCATCTCTTCTTTGCTCTTCCTTTCTTTTTTTTGGATTCCTTTTTTCCGCTTTTGGACTTTTAATCACCTGATATGCGAAAAATATAGTTGCGTCTGTAGATTATCATTCTCAAGTTATGTAATCTTTTATGAGGTGGGAAGATGTCGCTCTAGCTATAAGCTGCCGTTTTGTCTCAGTCCATCTGGGGTTGGCTTTTTATGCCTTAGTCCCAGGTTCAGACTCGGGTCCACAGTCCCCCATATCTCATCACATTAAACGGCCCAGTTGCAGATGCAGGAAAAAGAACGCCCCCGCGAAATAGGTTATTTTGAGAAAAGAAACTTGTGAGTGTCAGTTGGCTTTTGTCACTTGGTAAAAACTTGATTCGTACAAACCTGATGCCGAATATTTGTTAGAATGACTTCGGATAAAGCCAAATTTCAGATAATTGAGAATATGGGGCAGCTTCTTGTTCTCTACGGAAGTGCTAATGACTTCCATCACCATATCAAAAAATCATATAAATGATATAGTTTTGGTAGAAAGTGATGGATTTGTTGTCCCTTCAAATCATTTGTATTAATGAAGCAAACAACATGCAATTCTTAAGCTCTTATTGGCCTATTTATCATATTACCCCTCGAATGTAAGAAGGCCTTGTGGTCAGCATCATCTTATCTAACTACTATCTTTCACTGTACACTCGGGTGCCAGATAAAAACATGCTTGTACGTTTGTGGATTTCTGGCTCTCACCAAAACATGCTATTTTTGAGCTTTGCTTTATAAAGTAAATAATAGAAAGTCATTTCTTAAAATTCTTTAAACTGCAGTTTTTTATGCATATGACAGGTACATTTTCACAAACATGAATTTATTTTATCATTTTTGCTTACCCAAACAAAGCTTATCAGCAGTATGAACTGGATCATGTCACTCTCGTCAACATTTCATACGAGGTCAATCTCGTTCTTAACTGTACATAGTTGTATTCAATTTTTGTTGAATATAACCCCGATAAAAACAGTTTTGCTGTATTCAAATATTCAAAGTGTTTGCTATAAATTACTGTTTATAAAATTTTCTGCAATTTCTGACACCGAAGTGTATTCCACCTACCATTTATCTGGCACCTGATAGTGGCCATGTTTATGTTTCCTAAGTGTCGTAGTTTATCCCGTGCCCGTGACTTAAAATATGTGCCATGTAATCCTTCTGTTGAAAAGATTTGTTTTACTTAACAAATTTACCTTTTAGCTTGGTTTTAGTGTCGACAGCGGACTCCAACATTGGGTCATACGAACTGGCTAGAAGATGAAGTGGTAGACCCTTTTTGTTCATGAGAGATAATTTCGTACTTTAGTGTAAAAAAGGCGCTGTGCACTTGTATACTTGAACATTGTAAAAACGAACGTGAGCAAACTTATCTGCTGTAGTCAGTACTTTAACAATTCTCATACGTTCAAACATACCACTCTTTTCCGCAGTTACGGAAGAAAGGACTTTCCTTCGGGACCCTACGACGTCGAAAGTCCGAATCAGAACTCGATCAGTACATCTGTCCACTGGAATTAGATGTTCCACAAGCATTCTCGCCACCGCAGTCATTAGACCCTGATGAAGTCTTTGATCTCATGGATTCCTATTCTCCGTCGTTTAGCAACGACCTATCAAGTGAGCAAGAGGTGAGTTGGTTGATGATTTTTAGAAAATCCATGGAACATTTCATTGGAGTAATTTTAGTTAATTTTGGTGTGGTTTTTCCTCGTTGTGTCACCCCTGTTATATGCACTGTAGTGATAGATGTACTGTCAGAGCAGATGTTTATAATGGAAGACGTATTATTTTGCTTGCTTTGCATTCCGGTTTATCCCAGCCCTTCCTTAAATGTTTCTTTGGAGTGTAACATACTAATCTTCACTAACAAGACTACAATTAATGTAAGTAGAGCATATAATGATAACCTTGCCATCTTGCATTTTTGGAGTGCCGGAACTTTGTTGATGAGGTAGGCAAATGCGTTCATACGCCGACTGATCATGTGCCGTAGTTACTGTGAAATATTTTAAATTAAATTGGATATTAGCTGGCTATCGTCTACTACATTGCCTTAGATGATCAATCAATATCTTATTGTGGATGTCTTTCAAAGTGCATCTGAGCAATGAGGGATCTACAACTGACAGCAAGAGTACACGTACTGTCATTAACGTCCCACAAGCACATCATTAACTGGTAACAGTCATTGCCCTGCAAAACGAGATCTTCATAATATCAGCTCCGCGAAATACATCAGAACGACGATTAGCAGTAGGAATTTAGCTGCTGGCAGTCTAGCATTAAGAACGGGTGGGTCCATGGGTCCAATGTCAGTATCTACACAGGGATCAACAAGAAAGTCGACTGAAGTATCATGATTGGCATCAGCATTATAGTTATCAGGATCAACATCAGTATCAACATCGATTGCAAATGATAACTGGGATTTTATCATCCCAAATGGAAGTTTATTTAATTCATATTGACGTGCCGCTGTGTGCCTTATTTGCTGTCTGACGGCCATGTCCATCCTATCTCCCATTGTTACTACCCTTGCATGTCCCTTGCTTCTGTCAATTGAACACTACACGTTAGTGTGACCACGAACATTTTGGTTTCAGGTTAACAGCTTAGAAAGAGCATGTGTTTCACACTTAAAGAAGCTACTGATGCAGTAATGTTGAGCGACAACTTTCCTTGTATTTATGGTTTATTCTTCAATTCCAGACATAAGAAAGCTGCAGCGCACAATATAAAATGGCAAACACTGGCAATGAAATGCAATGTATTTAATATCGTGACAATGCTGGTATTGATATTTGTACCACATGGGTTTCTTTGCTATAACATCCCGTAACGTTCTATGACTATAACGTTCAGATGTTGTAACTCATTTCAAAGTTTTGAAGCAGTTATGTGACAGTTGTTCCCAGGGCAAGATTAGTATTTCATTCCCTGCAGCAAGAGAATCCTCAATGTTTGCTTTGTTTTCATCGTCTTTCATTTGTCCCCTCTCGTTTCAAAACGTCTTGTTACTCATTAAGCGTGCCAATGTCAATTGATTGCATCAAGAGGATTGCATGTGCATACTACTGATAAAAACTTTGACATTCCCGAAGACAGTTGCCTCTTTTTATTTATTTCCGCTTGGATCCCTTCCGGAGAATGGAAGTAAATTGTGGACCTCGGAGCTGATTTGTGAAGTGGACCATTCGTGCTATTGGCCTAAAAGTTCCGATTCACCATCTCACACATCAGACAACCTTACGTATAGTATTTCTTAAGCTGACACGAACCCGCGCGATAGCGAGGTACCAAGCAACGTTTGCAGCTAACTTAAAAAAATGATATGACAAACATGATGCTACAAACCAATTACTATTTCCAAACTAGCGTTTCTGTAAACATCTTTCTCAACCGATCAGATCACTTCATAGATTGTCCAAACAAAATATAGTATCTGGTGATTGCACTCAATAAAGCGACGAAGCCGAGGAAACGATCTTGTAATTTCATTGTTGTGACTATTGATCTTCACTTTGATTGGCTCATGGTAAACTACTGTAGCTTGGAGTTATATTGATGTGATCTTCAAGCCGCGTTAGCTTGTATCCCGGCTACCGTTCCTCTTTTGCACATGAGGCTACGTGATAACTTCCTACTATGTTGCCTTATGTGTCATCACCTTTAGCTCGAAGCCAAGACTACGTAACAATTACAAAATACACAAGCAACTTCCCTTCACTCCCAAAGCGTCGTTTACACCATTTCATTCTTAGCAAATTTCGGACTACGGAAATAATTTGAGATTAAGCGTAGAGACCTTAGTTTCTTATCCAAAGATGTATACCCCCAGACTACATATACCGTTTCCACACTGTCGATCTAAACCGATGATCTAAATATCAGACGGCCTAAATTTTAGTTCGTCGCTTTAGACCGTCAGGGTGGAAGCGGAGACGATCTAAAAATTTAGCGATTTAGATCGTCGAATTCGGTTCGTCCAACGGACGCCCTAAGTCAGTTTAGGTCGACCTAAATTTACGTGTGGATACGGAACGATCTAGATTGACGAGCCAATTTCCTCTGTTGACACCATTTTTATTGACGCACATTAGTTGATGGCACAGTTGAAAAAGCTGCCGTTCTTTGTTTTGATTACTCCGTTCTCCACTCCTTTACTCTGCGAAAACGTCCCCCTGCTGTTTTCTCTGTGTCCTGGATTAGATCGACCAAAAGATCATCCCTTGGAGATCGTCTACACACCGTTTCTACACTGATGAGCTAAATTTCCACGATCTAAAGTCACTTAACTTGTCTCCTAGGCCCTGCATCGTATCCACACTGATGATCTAAACCGGTCACATAAATATTTAGTTTGACTAATTTAAATCGACAGTATGGAAAGGGCTATTATGTGTTGAGGGGTAGATGCAGGAAGACGCCCAGGAGCCACAACAAACGCACAGGATACTAAGAAGGAGTGTGGGCGCAGCCATCGGAATTGCTGACATACAAATAGAAGACAGGAAGAAGTCAGAACACAAAGATTGGGACATAAAATGGAAGATCGAAGATGGCTTCGGATTCACAACCGAATCTGAAAACGTAACCCAGAGGACTTGCAGGAAACGGTTTGTTTTGAGTGTCAGGTAGTCAGCCGGGTTTAGTGTTGCCTTGGATGTTCGAACCACGAGTGAGGATTGAAGGTTGATATGCGAGGGTAAGAGATAAGATTTGTGATTGCAAGTGTTTATTCAATCTATCGAAGGAAAGGTGCAGTAAGCTTTATCTTCCTCTTTTTCTATCGTCCTTCGATGAATGTTTAAAGTATGGAACCCAACATATATGATCACTTCCAGTTCATATAATACTGTGAGGAATATCGACAGATGTAATTTTAAAATGGGCCACGTTACCTTATGCCATATCATTGCCATAGTGAGTTCTGCGTTAACACAGATATGTCAAAACGAGTTGATAACACTAATTTGGATTGACTAACAGATGGCATCTACTAATATGGGAAGCGTGAGAATTGGTTTCAGTAACGATAAGAGTTGTACTTACCATCCAGAGACGTGTCTGAGTAAAAGCGTGAGCGAATTTGGGGTCCGAGTCACACAGATATGAGGTCAAGCCCGACATATTCTTTGAATCGAAATCCGCTTGACTTGTCTGTTGCATTCTAGGGCGGAACACGCATGCGAGCTCAGATTGGAGAATTTTCACAGGAGCTGAACACGCTAACGGTATGCAAAAATTTCACATCTTCTGCGATGTACCTGTAGCGATAACTTGTCTATTCTTTGATCCCAGTTCAGTGTTTGTCATGAAGTGAATTGTTCCAAACTGTATTATTTAAGCGTGGTAAAAAGCGAAGAAAGAGAGGAGAGATTTTGCACGAACATGCACCCGAGGTTTGTGGTAAGTGCACCTTGAGAGACCAGATCGTAATGTACTCACCATCTACACCACTTTGTGACGTGCCACATCAGTGCCAGTACTCATGTATCACGTTGCTTCGTGTTGTTTTTTGTGAAGTGTTGGAAGTCCAACAAGAAACAAGAAAAAGAAAGCATTTAGTATCACGACACAGTCTCTGTTCAGTGAATAGGATAGAACAGAATGGATCGAGTAGTCTGTGACAGGGTAGGATGCAGTAGGACCGATTAGGAAGGAGTAGGTAGGATAGGGTAGGATAGAACAGATTCGGATGGGGTAAGTAAGGGTAGTATAGCAGTTACAATAAGGACGGAAAAAATTATAATTGCATAGGATTGTATGAAAAAGGGTAGGTAGGATAGGGAACGACTGACCTACACGGTCTGTGATAACACCGGAGTAGAAGGCCTGCCCAACCTGCTCACTTTTCTTGTTTCATGACCTTCTTCGCAAACTGACGCTTAAACATGACTCATTTACTAAACCATATTGTAAACATAGGGTAACCATCTTTTTAACCGTATGTCCATTCTCGAGAATATTCTGAAACCTGCAATGTTACATTTTCAGGATCACGATTAGAGAAGATGAGACAGGATAGGATAAGTTTGGGTGGGATTTCACACAATAGAGTAGGAGAAGGGAGGATGGGAACGATTATAATCAGATATGATAGGGCCGGAGATAACAGCATACTATGTCGTAATGCGACAACATGTTTAGCATAGTAGAATAAGATATAATAGGACAGGATATAAAATGCAGACGAGATTCCGATAGAGCAGAATTTGGGAAATTGGGATAGCATGGAATAAGCGGGACATGATATAATGGCCAAGTGTAGATGGAAAATGGATAGGATAATAGGTAATTGATTCGGCTAACGTAAAACATGGAATGATAGAATGAGCCAAGGTAGGGTAGAAGTATAATGGTTAAGAGGACGCTTGCAGCATCAAGGATATATACGAAATTGCATGTTTAGTATCACACCTCAGAACGGAGAAACTTTTTTACCTTATAGACTAGATACTAGATAGAATTTGTTTACTTGTTTCTATGCTTATGTGGCAAGCTGCTTGGTGCCATAAACAAAACATATCCGAAATTGGGGGGAGGGGAGGGGGGAGAAATTAAGAGAAACCCAGATATAAGTGGAAATATCAGACTTGAAAGAGGATCAGCGATGCGTTCCAAAACCGTCTCTAGAAATAGAGTACGCAGTTGTTTAGTTGAGCTGCAGAGTTCAACATGGTCGAGACATTTCTTAGAGTATGCGTTTTCTAGAGAAATGTAGCTGAAAGTTTTTGAGGAATTAGTAGTGTGGTCTTTTAGTGGTAGATGGACGGCACGTCTGGTAGTATGGCACCATGTATTTGTTGTGACATCCGAAGTTTGGTAATTGGAACCGCACCTAGTGTACACGCCATTACACCTCACTGCACTTCACTTTATCACACCAAACTGCGTTACAGTCAAGCGGCAATGAACCTTATACTTCCCTTGTGTTACAATGCTGCACCGTAAAACAACGGGGCAACTCAAATCGCACCATAAATGATAAAGCGTGATCAAGAAGTGGCTACATCGCACAATGAAACCAAGATTGTATGGATTGCATTGATTTCATGGGTAGCTGCAATGTAATTGATAGGCCTTATCCTCACTTTCAGTAATTAAACCTCGTTCCAACGCTTCAGTCGCTGGTCTCTAAAAAACACTGGATCGAGCATTTTCCTTCTCAAAGTGAGGTCAGTCGCCGGATCGCATCAAATAGAGCTTATAAACGATGTTACGTAACAGGGCGGACCTTCCCGCGCTTTTTTTACTAATGGGGACCAGTACTCGTGACTACACTTTTTCGCTGTTGGAAGCATTCGGAAGCTCAATCTAGTCTTTTGTAGAGATCAGTTGTTTCAATTTGAAATGTTTGTGACTCAAGCCCTTAATGCTTTTGCTACTATCTTTTCCCTCTTTATTTGGTATCTTGTCAAGCACTAAAAAGTAGGAATATCACTAAAACTCCGTAGCTTGAATAAAAGCATATCTTACCTGAGCGCAAGATTTTTCTGTTTCTTGTCTGATTGTATCTGTAGGTAACAACATATCTAAGCCTTGAACACATCTCTTTGCAATCCGAGAGTAACTGAAAGAACAGTTTGTGCTTAGCTAATATAGGAACTGAAATATTCGTGTCTGTTGGGGTAGAGTCTGAATAGATTCAGTCGGACAGACACTTACGTAACCTGTCGTTCCTTTTTGAACTTTGTGACAGTAAACCTATGTCGTGCAGTATGTAAATTTTTGTTTAAAATATACTAGGTCAGGTATACCGATTTGTTACTGTTATCTTCAACCAGTAAAAATTATTTGCGCTAGCTTGGGGGATTATTAAAAGAGCATTGATGTTTGATGTTGACGCAGAAATATCTGAGGTTTGGCATTTGAATTATATCAACGAAACTGGTACACTGAGAAGTTTACTTGGCTCTCAGTTTAAGTTACTCATTTTATTTCGTGTCTCTCAGTGGTAGCCTATTTTTCGTAGAAGATTGATGCCTTGTCTACATAACATAACACATGACTTTGTAAAGGTCAGAACCAAATTCGAAGGACTCGTATATTTAGCGGTGCTTATCTTTAAAAGTAGGATGGAGTTAGTTGCCACTATTCAAGGATAATGTTGCCAACAGAGAGTCCAAATTTATGCAGCAGGTGTTGCTGTAGAACGTTACTCCCTTCCACATACTGTGCACCATTAAAGGTAAAAGTGTAAGAACGCAGTCTGTTTTGGATGCTGGAGCACATTCCCTGACGGATTGCTAGCACGACACTCATTATCGTGGTAGGAAAACCCACCCCTGCTGGTGTTAGGGCTTTCAATCTCCGTACAAAAGAATCTCTGCTTTCGATTGAAAAGGAAATAAGCACTGCACTCCGTAAGGAGTTTCACTTCATTATCTAGCAACCTGTAGCCACAGTCACCAATTAGCGGGATTTAATAAACCGAACTTGTTAGTGTCATTTCACGTTTTGTTTGCAGTTGCCCTTTAATGGGAGTGTATAAAGACCGCAGGCTGAGATATAACTTATGTACATCGTGTCGTTGATGGATTGTTTAATCTAGAAGACCACATTCATGTCATTTGAACAGTACCTCTGCTAGAAGAAGCCGTGATTTTCGCTAGAAATGGTTCTATGTTCTCACAAAGCCTGACCTCAACATACAGTTGCTCATTAGTGGGTCTTTTCCTCAAGATGTTCTGTTGACGATTTCAATACAAACTGAATTTAAAGGATAGACAACTTTTCCTGGCAAACGTTTAACACACGGGCGGTTTAGGTAATTGGTTTAATAGACATATTTCATTCTCTGGTAAACTTTCCATTCACTGGAAGTCTTTCTTAGGAAGTGAAACATCACGGTAGTGGTTAATAATGATAATTTATAACTGACGTAATGTATATTAAAGGCACTGCAAATTTCTGAGCAGGGATAAAAGTTTGGGAATTTAACTTTGCTAAGTGAATAACTGAGAAAAAATCATCGAACTACTGAAATGTGTGAATATTTTTCAAGTGTAAGTCACTTTTATAAAGGATGACTAGCATTCAATGATATCTTGATTGTTGAGTAATTTCGAACTCTTAACAGAAAATGGGGGAAGGGGAGGAGGAATATTTAGCGTAGAGAGGTCGGGATTCTAAAATTGAATATCCGTATATACCCTCAATTAGGCATGGAGCGAATCTCATGAGATTCGTCAATGGTATGAAAATAATGTTTTGGTCGACCAAGATTTATAATGGTTGTACTAACTAACAACTCTGAAAAGTATCCTTTACATTTTGCCGTCAAATATCCATATGGAGAAGTGTACTATCGTGCCGTTAATATGCAGACACAATATTAAGCAACCGTCGAATAAGGCGGCCGAAATTTTAAATGGAAAATCATTTAGACGCCGTCAGAGAGTAGATATGGGACAAGGCTTAATTTGCGCGTTTTAAGAAGCCATAGAGTTACATTGATTTGTGTTGCGTAACTCTATGCAAGGGTGCAGCCGTTTGTTAACTAGTGACGGCGTTTTGGATAACAGCACCGTGTTGATTGCGATGCATCTCTGCTTATCAGGAGGTACGGTGAGAGATTGTGTTGATTGCGACGTATAGCGATATTGTAGAGCTGAATTCCGCACTTTCACACGGGGTTCCTGATTACTTGCTCACCCCCCTGGACTAAATTTAGACGCCGCTGTTAAATGTGCACTAAAATAATTGCGACCCATGGTACGTACGTCTTGCGTAATATGGTTTCTTCATACCCCTTTAGGGAAATGGTACCCCATCTAGCTGGTGTTGCAGTCTGTAGGTCAGATATGATCATTAAGTAAATGTTTTCGTCATATGGCGTTGCGGATGTTTACTCTATTATATACGAACCGTGATATAAAGTCTGGTCACAGTTTATTTAATATTTCACAGGATAACTGATAACAGAGTGTTTGTTTTCTAATTACGTTTAGTAAAAGCGTACTTTTCCATTTCCTTTTGAATCTAGACGATGCTATCACAAACAAGGTAACTTCGCTGCGTGGTTTCGCGCCGTCCCTTTGCATGGTCATAATTTGGGGCATTGCATTCTAGCCGTACAGTACTTGTGTAACGCTTGACTTGGCCAGCTTTCAAGTGGGAGGCGGATGACTGCCGTTAGCAATGGTCGACGTGGTCTGTTCACGACATAAACACCAGTGCCAGACTGTTAATGTCCAGCAAGATTGGATAAGGAAGTGGATGGATATATGCAACGTGTCTGGACTTGACTCACAATGCGTCTGTTGTCAGGGTGTCCTGCCTGCTTCAACTATGTTGTTCTGTGATCAACTCAAATGGTGGATGTGTACGGGGGATGTAGACCGTTTAGGGGTGTTCACAGTTTCTTATGATGCCAGGAGCATGATAGAAACTAAGCCAAATAAACATACCAAAGGCTGTTCTTCTTTACGTATTCTTCGATTATATCGTAGAATACAGTCAACAAAGTTAACGTCTGTTCTGTACTTGTCAACATGAAAATGTCTGAAAGATATTAGACTTTAATACTGCCACAATTTTTATGTTTGAACACCGCTTGGTCTTGTAAAGCGATGTAGCACATACACCCCGGCTGACCCTAGCGTTGTGGCAATCAGTCTACTCCTGCAAACGACTTAATAAGGTTTTGTGAAATTGTGTTCTTTCTAATCGATAGTTTAAAGGAACGGTGATCTCCGAGTGGATTGTTTATGTTTGAACTACTTGTGGAGAATGCATTAAGTGCGAGAAAGTTCGAGTCGAATAATCTAGGATGTAAGTTAATCGGACGTCGCGTCTGCGATGTTTTAAATATTTCTTTGTTTACGGTGTCGGAGATATTTTAATTATAACAGAGGAGATAGAATCAAAACGTTATTAGGTATTTGAAAGGTGGGGCACAAGTATATTAGGGGCGATGCCCCAAAATATATACATCGAAGGTGTCGTACTTAATGGATGAGTCTGTTATAGCTAGGAGTGTTCCATTCTTAACATGTTTTATTGTGATGATAGCCATCACTTGGTAAGCAATATATTATTTTCTTTGAGTGTAAGATGATTGTATTGTTTGCAAGTGTCTTAAAGAAGTAGATGAGCCCGCTTGACCCCCCAAAGAAGTGTGAATCCCGATCGTTGCGTTTTTATCGAGTCAAAGGGCGGTGACTGTATTTGTATCAAGATCGTCAATTCCCTTTGGCACTTGATTTCTGCAAGGCGTAGTTTATTCTCAATATATAAAAAGAGTGACACCATATTCAAGTTTATTCTAGTACAAGGTCAGCTGTAATCATGGCACAACTATTGTGTTTATCGCCGTAGAATCCATACTTTCCAATAAATAGTTAAGTTTTAATTAGTGAAACATTTTTGGAAGTGTAAAAAGCAGTAGTTTTCAGCCTTTTTCTGGCCACATTCCTTATCCCGCATCAACAATTTGCTGTTTTACAATGTGTTGGTTTCATCAGGGAGCCGACTTTACGCCCCTCTGCAACCAGGTTTAGCCATTAGATATACGGTCGCTCTTATCGCACCTGTTTTTTTAATACCCATCATCCCCTATCCCCCAATGCGGTCTTAGCTTCCTTGTAGCCTGTAGATCACCTCGAGTTGACTGCATCAGTATCAGATCGTGAAGCTGCCGTACCAGGAAATGCCTGCAGTCTCCAAACTGCTCGTTTTAGTCACGGTAACAAGACAAATCGCTTTCATTCAGTAAGTAAACTCACTCCAATATGCAACCATCTAAATTGTAGAGAAAAAGGTAAACGCCCAGTGCTCTTATTCAAAAAATTACTATCGTGTACAACCTGAGTTGAAGCTTAAAATAGTCTATGCGTATACTTTATTTTCAAATGTCACCTTTAAGAAGGCTTTTGATGGTTTCTTTTCTCGACACTACCTACACTACAGAACTCTTGCTACTGTACAGCTCGATAAGGTCTTTCACAAAATGTAAATTTTGACTACAGAACGAGTTAGTCATGCCACAAATAACATGGCGTAAATGTGAAACATCCCTTGATGTTGAAGTGAAGCGTATGGGCTTATGTCATCTACTATTTTGGTCAAAATTCCGTTGTAATATCTTTAGAGTGCAAACGCATGCGTTGCCTGAAACCGTCGTTTCTTTTGTGATATTGCTTGTTGTATTTTATTCCTACAATTTTCCACTTTACATTTGGCTGTGTAGTGAGTTGATTCGTAGTGAGAATTTTGCGAGCTTTTGAGTTTGTAAAATGTTATTCCAGACTAAAGATACACATGAAAAATAGAGGAACCTTGTAGGAGAATGTTGTATTTTAGATCCTTGTATATTATGGTTGTGGGAACTGCAGGATGGAGCTAAGCTAGAATCGTTGTAAGTAAGGTCAGTCAGGCCATTACAAGACAAATTGACACCATAGAGGGTTGCAGTTGTACCCCTGTGTAATTTTTGATAACAAAAATCTTATTTTATGGTGCTTTGGGATTCAAAGTATCTGTAAGATGTTCCCCATGTAAAAATGGGTCTGCTATACTACGTTTTAAATACTAAATGTTTTCACTCTAAGCCAGTAGCTGTAAAATGGATGCCAGAATTGTTATCGTAAAGTAATTTTTAGTTGATGTGTGCTCCATTGGAATCACTGTAATCTTTTTGCCTTGTAAATTGCTATAATTAACAACTGCGTTCAGGATTTACGAGTGAACCCCGGCTGTCGTTGAACGATGTGGATATACCAATGGTCATATCATGCAATCTCTTGAAAGCTAGTGTTTTAAAATTCAGGTCAACGCGAAAAGATGCAGGAAAATCATTCCACTCCCAGCATTGCAGAAGCCACATGCACATTTTATCCCCTGTAATTTCAGTTTGATGGAGGAGCAGTATATCCGAAACCTGACAAACAAAAAATGGTATGACTCCTTCACTTAGAGCAATTTGCCTCCTGTTATCGCTTCCTGAGTTGATTAGTTGTGACGATATTCTGAAAAAACGTATTGGAGAAGCTTACGATCCAAGCATAATCACCTACCCGTAAAGGAACAGGTGTTTGAAAGTGATAATTAGAAAGCCATACGATAGAATGACGTTAGTAAGGCATTTCAATATATTGCAATATGCACAGGAGTTTAGTATCTTTGATCATGTACATGTTTTAACAGGGTTAGATTTCATTCGTATGGAACCTTTTCGATGCTGTTAATGTGGTAGGTAGTGGGTAGGCATTGGTAGATGACAAATCGCACTGGCCTCTATAGAGACCTCGTCTAATACTGTTGTTGACCAATTTGTGTAGTGAAAACTGTGTATGTAAGGGAACATGTATACTTCGCACCCTTTTAACCTATTATATCTAAAGTATTACGTAAGCAATAATAAGATAACTATCTCGACCTGTAGAGCCCATAAGTGTCGAAAGAGAAGCAATCTGCTGCCCTCTCAGCTACTGTAGCACCGTAGGGAGTTAAAAAATATCTTACCAATACGGAAGTTAAGTGCAAAAGAGGTGATTCCATGGACTAGATAAATATTCCTATAGTAATAAAGGTGGTATTCGCCCGAGCTCGAAATGAAAACCATTCTTTCATTATGCGTCAGTTTACGAACTGAGCTAAGACAAAGATAAACTAATGTCGATTTAACTTTTCAGTTTCTTTACTAGCTTTCAATTTTTGACACCGCCATCGATTAAACCAGAAAAGAGGAGTTTTAAAGTTTTCAGGCCAGCTTAGTATTTATTGGCATTAGAGATGAAAGTAAAAATACTTCGTTTGTACCGATATTAATTAAATGCTTTTGAGATATGCTTCGCCGCCTTAAAAGGTAGGCTTAGTGGAAGTTGGGTGACATTGCATGTTATCATTATATTGAGTATTTTCAGACTTAAGGAACTTTCAATAGTGAAATGACCCGTCTCTTTACTATTAGCATCTTCACTTGCTCCAGGATTCGCATTTCAAGCCTAACTTTTAAAAGATAATAAGGGAGTCATAAACCAGGATGCGATAGTTACTTACAGAACTTCTTGGCTAAAGCTTTTTAAATTTGCAACTCCTGTTAACATAGTAAGTTTTAAAGTAGAATCTTTGGTTTCCACAAATGCAACTGAAGCTGTTTTTGATTTGGCATGGTTTTATCTCATCTGTCAAAATGCAGACGGTAATTTAGTTTTGATTGTTCAGTTTTCTTTCCATTTCATTTTAAGTAGTCGTTTCGTTGTTCCATTTTTGTTTAATAGAGACAAGTCGTACCCTGTCTTCATGTGAATGACGCAAAAGAGCTGTAGATAATCACCAGATTCATGAAAGTCGTAGCTTCGCATTGGAATTGCTTTTATGTTCATGTCAACCGTTGCTTACACGGCTTTGTGTCAGTGTGCTGCTGTTCACAGGTGGTATCTTAACGTCGAAAGATGTAAGCCATGCTGTCAAGCAGTTTGCAGTAGAAATACCTTTATGTATGAAATAGGTTGAAGTGACAGTCTCGGATAGGTTTAAGTCAGTGTACTACTTAACTACTAACGTAGACTGCAAAGCGTTTTTCTTTTCTGTCAAAGGCAGCAGTGACTTGTGTTGAAGGCAACTAAAGTAATATAATCAATAGTTGTATGGCCTGCAGCCTTGACCCCAAAACTGCAAGTGCTTGATTTCGTTTTTCGCTGGAAGTGAACACGATGAGCATGAATGGACCGTTAACCGCAAACATGTAACCTTGTCAATCTTTAGCAAAGATCTACCGTTAATAGAATTCCTTTGCCATTCCGTAACTTAAAAGCAATTTGGATTTATCAGTATGTTAAAATCGCTATGTTGTCAGCTTGTTATAGCGTTGTCAGATTGTTAAAGATACATACTTCGTCAGAGAGTAGCCATGGTGACACGTAGCTTGTTCCCCCACTGGTGTATGGCATTTGGCCCTGGAAAGAATCTTAATGGCGTATGAAGGGCTGGTTGTTTGGTAAGGCTTATGATAATGCATTACTTCGAGAGATCAATATTTTGCTTTTATGCTTATTTCCATTTTCCCCACAAACTAGTATCCTATGGATTCCAGGTGGCTACAATTTTTATTACACCCAGAATATATCCGATATTGAAAGGGTACTCTTTGTACAAAATACGCAGTTTTTAGTTCATAGTAGTAGGTCACCAATTACGTTTTATTATTGTGGCAGTAATAGGCGACTTATGCAATCATCTACCATGAATAACCGATCTTCGTCATTAAGATAAGAAAGGCATCATATGGTTTCCATAAATAGACCCTTCTCTTTGTTTAGGTTTTCCTAACACCGTTAACTTCTGCTCTCTGTTAGTTCCGTCCCCAGTATGTTTTGATTCGAGTGCAGATGTGTTTGTAGTCGACAGTTGCATATGCCTCGTTTTCGTGAATATTTTTCTAGCCAAGAGAGGCAGCGGTGATTGTGCCAAGTTATTATTCAATTGTTTATATAGTGCTTTTAGGAGGATGTTCTCTGAAGTCCTGAACATCAATTATGTAACAATAGTAATTTGCTGATTACCCTGTAATGTCTTCGTGAACATGTGTACACGCTGGTGGAATCTGCTAAAAATGAATGCTTTGTAGCCAAAGAATGAAAGAAGAGAATCTCATGTCGAGGGCATGAGCTGGTAAAGTGTGATGTATTACGTCATTCATGTGAGACTTGAAATAGAAAAGAGTCAGTATTTAGTTGGTTCGAACACACAAGCGACCGAATGTTCTGTTCGGATGTGGGAAATGTTCGAAATAGCTGGTGTTTACTGTGTTCTTTGTCATTATTCCAGTAGAATATGTAGGAATTACGAAAGGGGAAGGCCTTGGTCGGGACTTCGCGGGAGTGGTCTGGGGTCCGCCTCTTTTGAAATTTTGTAATTTTTGAAAGTTTACCGCAAGAAAGGGACCTTTAAAAAGCTTGGAAAAAGCTTGAAATTTTCGCATCATGCATCAAAAGGCTTTTCTTGTTTTCAAAACGCACTAGTGTGATCGATGCACCTCCTTTTTTGACAAATATATGTTTGATGAAACCCTCAGTTCAATTTACATTGTACATTACCCCTGTCAATCTTTAATTTTCTGTAATCGTTTCTTCAGTTTTCTTTAGATATTGATGGAACGTATCATGATGTGAAGTGTATTTCCTGAAGGATTTTTTAATATGGGTAATCATAAATTGCAAATCAAAGGGAAATTTAACTTTAAAGTGAATGTGGCCCATAAAGCCTGCTTGCCCGTTATTTGTGTAGGAAGAAAGATCTAGATATTGATATAAGGTCTTTTGAGAAAGTTAGTACTGTTTTGTCAGAGTGATATTCGCGAGGCGGAGCTTTCATCCACGAGGCCGATCTACGAACTGTTCACTCCGTATCCCGTTTCATGAAACTGAAAACAAAGAAACGATAGTGCTCGGTCTCACAAAAAGGACAACTCGTAATTCCCCTCTCCACCCCATTTACTAGTACCAATCTACACCCCGGGAAACACCTGCGTTGCCTTTAGAAATACGTGTTAAGATTTCGTGAGGCTTGGTATGTAAATAGCGTGATCCACGTCACTACATCCCCTGTTGTTTTATACACAAAACCAAACCTTCTGGCATGGTTTTTTTTATATTGACATTCTAAATGTCACGTGTAGTTTATTCTTACGTGATACGATGTTGATTGCTTAGTAGAGAGAAGTGGAATTCATATACCTAGACTGACAGACGTATTCACAAGGCAGAATATAACTGAAAGGGATGTAGCCAAAGTAATGTTACATGATAACTAAGTGATTCGAGGCAGAATTGCACTATCGTTTATCTAATCCAAAGAATACGGAAAATGTAAGTTTTAAAGATCACGTCGATTCGCATCAACAAGGAAATTTAAGCATATTATAGGAAAGGGGTTGTGGAATCAATACTTAAATCTGATTTGGAGGATTGGACCCCTGGCATTAGCAGTAAATCAAGGTAATTATTGAAGTCTGTATGGGGTGGAGGAGGGAGGCGGTAGGAGATGTTTTAAAATATGATATGTGAAGAAAATACTAATAGTTAAGTCTCTCTCATATGGTTAAAAGACTCTCCCAAAATTGATATTGGAAAAAAATATTACAAAATTCATTCATTAAGCGAATACATACATAGCAAGGATCTTCTATTTTGTTCGTTAGTGAACACATTGACTTCCGTTAAACCAGCACATTAGAACGCGTGTTGTGGAGGGTAGTTTGCACAGTGGATTGGTCTATGCAAAACAATAACATTCCAAATTTATCAACACTGACTGTCGTAGCAGGGTTTGCGATGTTGTTTGTGATGATGTTCCTGGTGGTCACGTGCTTTTGCCCACATTGCTAAATATACCATTCAAGACAAGATGCGGTGTAAAAAAGTATATCCCGTCATATTGTCATGGTATTATCTGCATAAAGTAAAAATGAGGGGGAAAATCGCACATGCGGCTTATCGCTTTCAGTATTATCGTCAATGGTTTTACTCCAAAAAATGAATGGTTTATCACACCTGGGAAAAGAGAGAGCAGATATAATCTCGAAAACGCTAATAAGTTAATGTTCCCTTGACAAAGATCCGACATCTTCCCAGAGTGCATTATTCTTTAGAACTGCTTTTACGATAACATTCTTAAGCATTGCTCTTTGAAAGTTTTCTTTAGTCAAACACATTCAAAGATGTAAGGTGGGAGAAAAATAAAATGGTGGGAAACCAATTTGAGGATCGCCTCTCGGCATCTGAGAGAATAGAAGTTTAGGAGTAACTTGAAAGAGACAATGAAATGAATGGAGATACAAAAATACAGTGCGTACTTCATTTCCCTATTACAGCAAACGACTAAAATTCTTTCTCTAGAAGGGGTATTGGTGGCATGATAAATAACATCTGCTGTCAATGGGCTTTATGCTTACATTCGAATTACTCTTAACGTCGACAGCCCTTTTGCCATGGAAGGGAGTTCTACGTAGTTCATGGCTATTAAACCGTTTAGTATTTTTAGTATTCTGACAATTTAATCATGGTAATGTTGCTTTTGACTAACTACTTTTTTACCATAATTATCATTGCTATTGTTATTGACCAAATATCTCCTCGAATTAACGTGCTGACATTTTCTCATCTTCATTCAGTCTCTTCCAAACAACGAGAATCTCAAAACCTGTTAATAATACCATAGAATCTGCGTACGTTATGTACAAAAAAAGAAGTTCGGACTCAATTGCATGTGCTCGCGAATTGTAAACCTGGCTGAAGCAGGAAGGATTTACATAATGATAGTGCTCTATTGACCATAGCAACGCACTTGTCGAGCGTTGTTTCGGATAGAAATGTATGTTGATTTCCACGGGTATGCTTGCTTTCTTTAGTATCCTATTTAGGGCTTGAAGACCTGGTATTGTCCAGCTAACAGTATTATATATTAAGTTAATCAGCATGGAGGTGTTTG
>JAAAKL020001869.1:3157-28600 GCA_010016065.2 Carybdea cf. marsupialis auct. non (Linnaeus, 1758)
ACACACACATCAATCCTCTACACCGCACCCCCCGCCACCCTCCACCCCAAATCACCTCTTCCCCCCCCCCCCCCTCCCCCCTCACCTCCCACCACCCCCATCCCCCCTCCGCGCTAACTCTAAACTGAAAAACTTCAGCTTTAAATCACTGTACCTCTCTTTTATCACTTATCATTTGTTACGGCTCAAAAGTCATTTCTAAAGCATTCGTACACAGGACTCAATTCTCAATTTATCTGTTGTCCTTTTTAATTCAGTTGTTTCATATTTTGAGGCAACGACAGCAAACCTTTTCCCGTCGTCTTTGTATTCTACGCAAAGCCACCTAACACACCAAAGCAGCAAACGCTGGTTGGTGACGTTTCTCTCAAAATTAAAATCAAAATAGGTTTATAAAATAAGTGGGGGCGTGGTTGTAAAGCTAACTAGTTATCTTAAATATCACAATGGTAACGAATATATAATATTCCGTTTCTAATATATATAATTCTAATATATATATAATACATATATAAAATGGTAATCATCAAAGACCGTCTGCACGAGGAACGGATTACGAACATTTCAGCCTCTAAAACAACTAAGAACAGCCTGTCTTGCTCTTAAAAATTTTCTAGTTTTGACAAACGGGAATGCCTTACGTCATTCTTTTTTACGTCTCAGGTTTGATATATATTTGAAGTTATTTCGATCTTTACAGGTTGTTTACATCTCCTGTTAATTACGTAGATTGTTACAAGGAATTGTGGCTTCTTTCCCTCCATCTCTTACCGACCTCCTAACAAGCAGAGAGGCACCCTTCTCCTCTTTCTTTGCACCTTAGACCAACATCAACCCTTGACATATCTTCATCGAGCACGCGAACTCCCTCCTTGTTGGTAAACATGGCAATATTTCCGTGTTTACAGCAAAGCGAGAAAACTGCAATTACCGCCCTCTAAATCCCACTTCATGAACACACCGGGCCTGTTATTTCAACTCGTAACATAAACAGATGACTCTTGTTTTCATAGGGTGACGTCATGCGCTTCCTTGCTGACTTACAATCACAAGGTTGACGTGCACTTTCACTGCGTTCATATTGCCCGAGCAGTACCTTCCAAATTCCAAACATTCTATCTTAACTTTCCCTTTTCCGGGCAAGGAACAACAACACGAGCGCCAAGGGCATCGTAAATGCGGGATCATTTCGATTTAGGGGCACACATTTTTTGACCCAATACTACATCTGAAATATTCTATGAAATTGAAAACGAAATACTAAATACAGGTTTTTACACACATACAATCGAACCTGTCTATAGCGGACACCTGCGGTTCCTGTAAAAAGAGTCCGCTTTTACCAGGTGTCCGCTGTATTAAGGTTTCCAGTATTTCGCGAAGAAAAGAAAAAAGGCTTTTGGTATAGAAGTGTATATTCGACCACTGTATTTCAAAGAAAATCGTCGCGCATGCGCCGTTCAACTAAAGTTCACTTGCCTCCATGTTTATCAAGGTTCCAAAAATTGTAACCCAGCGACAGTTACAGGAAAGAGAGTAAATAGAGGTGCAGGACTTGGGGTGGATACACAATTGAATTATACTTTATATGGTGATGCTCGTGTGGTGCTTTGGTTGGAAAATGCATTCAAGAAAATAACTGAGAACAGAGACGCTAGAGTAGCAATATGTTTGGAATAGTTTCATTGCTTCAAATACTTACTGTATTATGAATTTTATATGTTTATATTCTTCTGACACCTCAGGGACCACGAAGCCATAGGATTAGGGGGGCTTAAATAGGAGTAAAATACGAATGTCCGCTATAAAGAGGTTAATTTTAAGGCAAATGCTCATGCGGTTCCGAGAAAATGTGTCCGCTGTAAAACTGTCCGCTATAGACAGGTTCGACTGTATTACCAATTTTGTCAGGATATGGACGATAAATATTACCAGAATCTTGACTTTCTAGACATCTCGATGGTGTAAAAATTCGTAGGGCCACAGGGTATCGAACCCAATGTCATCGTAGCTTCAGCTAACAATGCTTTGAAAATACGCTCGGTCCCTTACCAACGAACGGAGAAGTTTGGGATCTCTCTTGTTCGGTATTGCATCACTACAATCTATATAATCAATTCATTGTTACGTTTTTGAGCAGATACTAGATAAATCGATAACTCGTAACCAACGATATCCATGACTGTCAAATTCGCGACGTAAGTTCTGCATCATCTGATACGGGTAAACGTTGATGATAAACACACTCCACACCTATTAGCTCCATTTAGAGCCAAAATACTCATTTGATGAGCATCGATAGCCCCCACTGCAACATGTGACTTCACCATAGAAGGACTGCAATCTGGGCCCATTAATCGGTTAAAAGGCCATTAATAGCTGCAAAGTATCTTCAAGAAGGGACGATTTTCAAATGATGCATTTTTCAAATGATGCATTTTTCAAATGATGCATTTTTCAAATGATGCATTTTTTAAAGATGCTAGACAAATAGAAGATACGTCATCAACGGGATGCCGTTGCTAAGCAACCATCCATTTCTCTAGTATCTTTTTAAGGACTTCAAATGGATTCCCTTGTCTTCTCCATGATGAGGTCAGTTGCTTCTCGGTTTCCTTAGTTGTTTTAAGGACGTCAACATCCATTAATGCTACATAACTACGTGTTTTTCATTATTAGAAGGTAATGAGCTCAAAGATACTGAAACACACCAAATTATGCAAGGGGCAAATTTGGACATATTTCAACATCTCATGTTTCTTCCACATGTTGTTTGCAATCATTTGATCTTCTTAAATAGATAGAAATGATGAATGCTCCACAGAAGTTGTAAAATCACTCGGAAAAATCAATCTCAATGAAAATTGAAAGAATCTTTCCTGCGAAGGCAGGGAACTGCCTTCCTGATTTAGAACTTTTGTAAAAAGAAAAGAAAAGGGCTTACGATGATTTATCTGTACTATTATACTATTTTCAGAGGTGGTATCGTTTGTGTTTCCATGGATGACTGCTATCCTATTTGCAAAACCTGCTTCACACTAGATGCACTGAACTTCAGATTTAAAATTGTCGTCATAAGAAATCAAGGCAGAAGAAACTGTGATGAGGTGTACTTATTGTCTGCAGCACGGGACATAGGGGGGAGAGATAATTTATAAATATCAAATTTAACAAAAGGGTTCTTACTAAAGTCGGCTTGTATCTCTACGTAACGTATCAGTAAAAGAACTGACGAAAAGAACAGTTACCATGTACCACCGTACTATGGTTATTGCGAATCAGCTTGCATGCTGAACAAACCCGAAAATTGATTGTTTGCAACAAAGAACCCGAATTACTTTAGAAAATGGAAACAAAATGTCACATTGTACACCAAACACGACTAGAACACTATCTTACTGCTTTTCATAACCCTAACACTGACAAGACACGCAGGAAAACAGTTTGCAGGAAAAAAAGAAACATTCTCAGTGAAGGAAATACGACAGTTTGCAGCAGTGCTTGACATGGAAGAAGCTCATAACTCATATTACCTTATTCTGAATTCCCAGTGAAGACAATCTGAACCTTACTTCACAAACGGGATCGGAGTGACCTATCGACAATCGTGGTGTGGTACTAATCTCTTTTAAAAAACAAACTACGACAGGAATAAATTTCTTCTTCAATTCACCATCAACATCAATCACTCACCCGCAAACTATCATCTTTCGCTTTGCAAAGTGTTTACGAATTACAAGCTCTGTTTAAATGCACACTTACTTGAATCTTATTCCCAACCATATCAGATCGGAACGATTTGTCCAGGGCAAATGACCATCCAACAAGAACACGCCTGCAAGACTCGTTCATACGAAATTAACCACAAAATCATATTAAATATTAACCACCAGCAATTTGAGAAAAATGGCAAGAAGTACCAGCCACTGATATTTATAAAACTCTCCTAGGGCAAATAATTCTGAACAGCTCGTAGAGAGGCGCCGATTCTCGATGGAAGCTTATTAACTGCCATGTTTGATGTCCTTCCAGCTGACGGTAATACAACATAGTGAACAAACACTTCAGAAAATGTCATTGTTTCACCACATCTGGTTACAAAATGTAAGAAGCAGCAGTTGCCTTGATCCGACAGACTTTGCCTCATTAGACACGTGGTGGTAGGTCATATTTGGTCCTGTAACTTAAGAGGTCAATGGCTCTAAAACCCTGACGAGCTTCAAAACCGAATTCATGGCAATTAGTTGACCGATATCTGTAGGTCGTTTACGCTGTTAAGAATGTTTGAAGGAATCATGATCTTAACATGTTTGCCATGGGCGACGCAACTCATAAACAATATATCAACTAAAGCTTGCCCTGGGGATTCGTTCCCTCTTCAGGGGTCTTAATATCTATACCACGCACGTAGGTTCAAATTTAATAAGGAATAAAAGCAAATCGCAGGGATCCCGTGACTTTGTTTTGTACACCTTCGAGATTTACCACATCAAACAAGTGAGCCTTTTGATACACGTTGCAATAAAATTACCCCCAAATGAATCCAGATATCATGACATCTTTTTGTCTTTGGGTGACAAAGAGAGAATCGTCCTTGGTGGTCTGAACCTAGTATTCACGAATGATAACATGCTCGGCATCTTCAAACATCTCATAATTCTTTTCTTATCATTCAAGGCTTATAGTTGATAGGTCGTTCAGACCTTTACAAATTTATCTGTAGTATTAGAACATCAGTGTTTTGTAAGGATCTCCGTCCAGCCTTATTTCAGGCTCTTGGTAGTACACTACACGCTGAAGCGATCATTCAATTTTTGTTTAAATGCATCTGATGTGTTGCTGAGTTGATCAATTGGTGTCAAACTATCCACGATACTTCCTCAAGGCCTTTCCCTGGCAATGAACCCATAAGCTGTCTTAAAAATCTACTATCCATTAAACACTTTTTGGTCGTGCGGGCGCCAGCTATCACGTCTGACCATGCGCACATGCTTCTTGTGATAGCTACGTAATGGAATATTATCACTGCCAGCAACTGCACTCACCAAGCGAGTTAAACATTTTTGAACTTTCTGAGAGCTTGCCGGCTCATACTGACTAAATCTTAGTCGTTTACCCGACCAGGTTGCTGAGCATTCAAAACAAAGCTTTTAAAACCGAAGTTTTGTCCTTCTAACGCAAAATTCAGTTGAACTTGGCTCAGATATTGTCATAGCGTGCTGTCTTGCAATCAAAGTGACGAAACTCTTCGAATTTCCAAGCAAGGAGGTAAAATACAATATCCCCAATACAATCAGCAAATACACCACAGTTTTTTTAGGCAGATACAATGAAATAGCCCTGTGAACTTTTGCATCTAACATTCACGTATTCTAACTATGAACAGATTATTGAAGCAATCTTTAGTCAAGTACGAGATTGCACCCAGGAATCTTCTCGTCATATTGTTTTCTAATCTTCTGTTTTGGTTTTTTCTGCTTTTAATAAGTGCAAGAGGATCGCAAGTTTCCCCTCCTATCTGTTTTGTCGACTTCTGGATTTTAATTTTGGCACCCAAAATCTGAAGAGAGAGTCCAGCGATTTCAAGTGCAGATTGTACGATGGTGCTTAAGGAGGGATCGCCCAGGGCAAGCACTCAATAGACCATCTAAGGAAGATCAACGTTTACTGAGGTTGGGTCCTTACTATCTTCTCAATCATTACAAGCATACAACTACAATTCTGTCATGTACATAATCTTGGGTTATGGCTGTCAAATTCAAAAACCTCCAAAGGTTTACTTATCAACTTCCTACTAACAGTGGAGCATAATTTCGTTTTGAAGATCATTTCAGTGTGAAAATTCTTTCATCCTCCTTTTCGTCACCGTATACAGAGTTCATATCTTCATGCTCAAAAAGCAAAACACAAAAAGGAAGCTTCCAATAACAGCAAATCTGAAGGCTTCATTTTAACATTTCTACCACCCGAAACCTCAGCAAAGCGAGTGAGCTACTTTTAACGGGCGACTTCTCTTGCGGTTGCATCTTTCGGCAAGTAACCAAGCACATCGAAAGACTCTATCTAAATTTATTTAACAATAAATCAGGGCATGTTCCTAAATCGGAACCAACAAGCTATTTTGTGCCCTTTGACATTAATAAATCTATCCTGTCTATCTTCCTAACCACGAATGGTTTCTTAAGTGGAACATGAAGACGTGCTTAAAGCCGCAGGCTTACCAGAGATGCAGAGCGGGAGAATTCAAGGAAGTTCTATTAGCAGGCCTACCCATCTGGTGGTATTGAAAATAACAATATCCTCCACATTGTTTGATTACCACAACACCGTTCTGGTATTGGATATACTTTTTTAAAAACAATTTTTGTAACATCTGAGACCCAGCTACATGGTTTATACCTTCGCTAAGGCTAGTCCAATACTGCTCCTTCCGGAGACCTGTCTTCTTTTAGAACATTTATAATATTACAGCTAGCTATATCTCAACATGCTCGTGCAGCTCTTGTGCTGAAATAACAAGAACGTATCTGTCACTTTTCTCTTGTATCTCTTCAAACTTGATATTCTCAAATCCTCTCTTCTCGGTGACCATGTCGATAAAAATATGCGATCACCTTTCTGCACAGCCTGCTATATACTAAAGCCCTTACACTGTTGCAATATGAATCGTACAACATAAAAAGTACTCTGAATATCTCCTTGTGTACAAGTAATTCTGTGTCAAAACCCTCCAGAATACAGAAATACTTTCAATGAAATGCCACATGAACCCTTTCTCGTCCTTAGTATTTCCTCTTCTTTCTTTTACACGATGTTTGTTTCACACTACAATTTACATCCTATAAGTAATAGACCTTTACTCGATATAGTTAACCATATTTTGAATCGTATTCCTAAATCAAAGGTCTTATGTAATGAAATACAAAGGAGTTATTCTATTCGCCTCAAAACGGGGCTTGTTATTTTGCACTTACTCACCTTTTTACGCTAACAAAGCAAAGGATACAAAGTCATTGCAGATTGAAAACAAGGTGTATGCTATCCGATCACACCCACTAAAACAACTGACACAAACGAATTGTACAGGAAAAGTATAATCCCATCTACGTTCTCGTCAATGTTAGCGCTTCGCGAGAGTTTGACAGAAACAACGTGCCGGTTTTTGGATAAAATAACAATAAATCTGGGAAACATCTGGGTAAACTGAGTTGCATAAAACTTGGAAGCACTTTGTTGCAAATATGAAAGATGTTGGGCGCCAGACCACGAAGCTTCGTATAAATGGATGTTGAAAAACTCACCTTTGAAGGCTGTTTGGCTGTGTCAAGATGTTGACTTTCAGCTACCTTAAATTAACGGGCCCCAGAATTTGCAGCAATGCTTTACACAACCCTGTGCGTGCTCACTGTCAGCGTATCGCCTGACTTGTGAAAGCATTGCTGCCAATTTGAGGGACCGCTATTTAAGCTGGCTGAAAGGCACCATCTTGACAGGCTGCTGCTCAAATATTGCTCTTGCTACTGATTCCTGTACTTGCTATGGATACCCGGGTATGCAGGTTGCCCTTGTAGCTTTTCTTTGCCTTAATACACAACTTTAACGGTCCTATTCTCAAGATCCTACGTTCTCGACACCTGAATAGTTGAGTATTTCGCTCCTATATGTGGTCTGATTATCTCGCTTCGTTTTAATCACGTAGGGACGCATCAGTCACTTTTCAATCGAAGGAAGAAGATCCTCGTTTTTCTTGGTGTCAATGTCACTGAAACAAACATGGTATAAAAGCATTGTACTGTCTACACTTAAGATTTATACCTATTTGTAGCAGCTCCTCCATATTGACAAGATAGGTAAGGTTTCATGGATGATTTTCAAGAAAGTATCAACTGATATCAAAACTGTACAATAAGCAGCAACTGGCCCTTACAGCACATTTTGTGAAAACTCAAACAAAATCTTCTTTGCCCCCTGTGTATCAAAGAATTTTACTATTACAGGAAACGTTTGCAGCGTTTGGTTTTTGCTTCGCCGAATATTACGCTTTTAAGCGGACATCGTGAAATTGAACATCCTGCTCTATCGTCGTATTCCTTTAAATCTGAAAAACAGCGTCGTCTCAAAAGGGATGCTGTTCCTTCAGCCGCGTAACTTGTCCTATTGTTTTCATTCCGTGGGACCTATATCTCTTAAGAATACGCAACCAAGTAATTGCTTTGCCATCTCCAACACAACGGGTGGATGGAGCACATGATTCCTACTACAAAGAATTACTCAGTTCCTTTTGCTCCTTTAACGTCGAGCTAATAACTGACCATATAAACAAAATAACTAAAACTCGGGGTCTTCAATATCTGTAATATCTATTGAATTCTTCACCCTACTTCAGTGAAACGTATTTGAAGTTACTGCTCCATATATCAACGATTTATCGATAAACTTGACATAGATGAAAGGAAATCTCCTTTTAAGGAGAGAAAAGAAATATAAACATCTCTAAGGTAAGTGAACTCCACAAAGCTTTGTTGTCAGAAGATAATGGCAAAGCTTTGGGTCTTTCAACTGCACAGTAGTTCTGTGCTCAATAAAACATCTTATTTCAAACATGTTCTTCACAGTAGCTGCTTCACTAAGTGGAGTGGAGTTTAAATTCGAGTGACCTGTTGTAATTATCAGAAATTTTGAGCCAAGCTTTGATATAGTAGAAGCTATCTAGAGTAGTTTGTGACAAACGAATACCCACATACCTGAACCCAAGTTATGTCGGGCAATAAGTAGGCCCATATTCCTTTAAGGTGCAGAACGTTGGGCAGCCCGAAGAAGGAAGTAAAACTACTACAGAGAACGGAAATAAAAATGCTGGAGTGCATTGAAAGTAGTGTCATTGAGAGAAAGAAGGAGAGAATTGAATGCGAGGCATAGCAACGGAAGTCATGAAAAGCTCGGATGGGATGATTTTACAACATCATGCATAATAAAAAGGGAGATGCAGTTAAGGATGTGTTCATGGAAGAGAAAAGTTCTGTCCTTTAAAGCGCAAGTAGATTAATACAACTTAACTCTCTTCAGTATTGTAGTCCTATATAACACCAACACATTCTAGGTATGACGCCTCTCTAAATGTAATTTACAAGACTTAATAATCTATGTTATTCCGAAGACAAAACAAGCTAAAATTTGATAGCAAACCTAAAAGACAAACTCAATCTTACCAATGTGATGAATTATTCCTCCCTTGTGGAACATCAGGTTACTTAGTAAGGTCAGCAATTTAACGTTTTAGCTCATGAAACACTCTACTCTCTTCAAGAAAATCCTTCTCTGACTTCAGAAATCCAGAAGGAGACTCTTCTGATCAATAATGTCAGGGGTTCCAATAGTAGGGTGTCCATTTACTACGTTTTGTATAATAACAACTGCCACACAAAATATTTCCGTAACTCCGTTAAACAATAAATGAAATTACTAAGCATGGCATTACTTTGTTAAGCAATGAGATTGTACGTTTGACTAACGGTGGGCTCTGATGAAATAACAAGATACATTTGACATAGGAATAATCAATGGGGAAAGGGGGCCAAAGCCACCCCAATAATGATATTTCTTTTCTTAATCTTCAGTTCTCAATTTTTAGTAGAAAATATGTGTACGCGGAAATTCTTGCTTTCAGGCCCACCATTACTCTATTTTATACGGTTTTTACGAAATTTTGGTGTGTTTGACATTAGAGCCAAGCCTACGAGAGGAATTCTCAGATGTGCTGTCTTCCTGTTCCACGCCGCCCCTTATTAATTCATTCAGCAAAATAAGGGCATAAACGTAAATCTGGAATCACAAATGAGGACCCCTTGCAAATTCTCAGCAGCGACCAGTGTACAAAAAACCCGCCTTTCTGGCGTACAGTTAAGAAAATTTTTAATCAGGATTACTTCATAGTGCCTCTGAAAAATCTTTCGTTTACCGGTATCTTCCCTCTAGAGGTATTCCCTGCCGAGAGATTAGTCCAATTGGCACAATGTTTTGTAGTGTAATGATAAATCAGTCGTAGGGTAGCTTTTTTAAGATTGCCATACACTGATTCTTCCTATGTAAAACATTCCGTGAAATACAATGGAATCCTGCTAGCTGAGCTCACTGTGGTCCGGGAACTGCCGTTATGGGGTTAAAGGAACCACAAGTTTACCCCCAAAGTAGAACCCAGCTTTCATTACCCGTAAATGGTAGATCATAAGGCAGTGAAATAATAACTGACGGATATTCAGTTAGTACTCGCAATAGATCCATGTTTAAACGACGAATCACAAAACATGCTTTGAAACAGTCATTCAAACAAGAAGACGGTAAGATATTGAACATTTGGGAGCCAAGGATTGGCCACGGGATAAGCTGAACTGGATAAGGGGGGTGGGGGGTTACCGGTCTCAACTGTACTTTGACACACGAAATCCCCAACTAGCACTGTATCAAACGTCTGCCAGCCTGAACGGTCGCGTATCCCTTTTGACCCATTAATAGATGTACGCAGGAATTCCCGAAGGCCCAGGAAGGGGGAGTTCAAGTGTAGAGTGGAATGGCTACAGTGAAACTTTGTGGGGGTGCACAAGTGGCTTCCTTCGGAAATTTTGAATAATATACTAATGATACATCCTTATCCTGGTTTATAAATATAATAGCTCCCAACGATCCAAAAGTTGGACTTTCTTATCAAAAGCAGCTAACCTGAAAGTCTTAACCTTAAACTAATGGGGACATCATACCATCACCCCCCTCTCTCAAATCGTAACGCTTGTAATAAAATGATTTAATGCCTCTTGCTGATATAGCGTGTGCAAAGGTAGTGTAATGGATGCAAGGGTAGAGGCGTTTGTGGTTGGCAATTTAAACACAAAAATGTGACTCCATGATTGTTTGGTTAGCACTTCAAGGTGTCACAAAAATACACGCTTTCAAAACGAGCAGCTGCAGGGCAAAGAATGTCTCTCGCTTTGTTATACACTATAACAAATACTTCTACAAATACACAGTTGAATTTGTCACATTCGGCCATACATACGATAGATGTTGTTGTTACTACTTTTGCTAGTGCCAACATTGTTGCTAGTGATAAAAGTTACTAGCGGTGATGGCGTTCAAGGATGGTTAGAGCGTTTGTTGTTATTTTTATGACAGCGGATGCTTCGTAGTACTACCGTCAAATATAAGGTCAGTTGAGTAGTTGATTGAAACAGAATTCACGTTTAAGGTGATTAAGAAGGGCGTTTTAGAGTAAATAAGTCGCTAAATCCCAAGCCTTGATTTCCAAATCTGATACAACCCTAAACTGTACACGTTACGTTGTAGCCACGCCCTTTTGGTTACTGTAGGATCTTAAATACACTTCTGATATTTCACTTGAATTGTGCAAGTCCAAGCACAATAAGTAAGAGAGGTAGGCAGTTGTCCTTGACGTAAAATCCAAGTATAAAGTATGTTTTAAAATGACATTTCAACTTTGGATCCCGTAACAGAACGATATGTTTACACTTCAATAGGATCGTGTTGACTTGCCACCTCTAATCATCAGGTACGAGAGATGAATCTACATTACATCATGTGTTGATAACGACTTTTCATGCTTTTATTAAACGATACGCCATTTACAATGTAACCACAAAATCACAGATATGAAAGCATTCTAAGAACTGTGTACATACCAATTGTCTTCTTGGGCGAATCCGGTCCTTGCGTGCCCATTACAATCCCACTTTGGGTTCCATTAGCTGGATGCACGTTAGTCCAACGTAACTGCTGCCCAGGGGCTCGTTCTGGTGTCTGTCCTAGAGCATACATAACGTTCCTGGGTAAGAATGGTGCTATATTTACTGACTGAAGTGCGTGAACTGCTTGCCGTTTTAAAGTCTCGACATGTGTTCCACAGTTATCACATTGCTCGTTGTCAATCCCCGCGCGATGAAAGTCAGGAAGCCGTAGTTGTTCATAAACGCTGTAAAACAGGGGACCAATTTGCTGTAAGAAAGGAGCAAAATTATCTGATCAAAATAAGGTGAAATATTCGACAGTCGTGATCTATACAACGGTGCGTCCAATTTCTGTAAGTTTCATGTAACATAAATGTTTGCACATAAAACTGTGAGAATACTGAAGCCACAGGAAACTTGAAACGAAATGTGTAAAGAAACCGCAGACGGAATAGGTTTAACTCTGCACAAGACCAGTCGACTTGACATCAATAAATTACCTGGTACAGCCACGCCTACCCAATGTATAAAATGGTCAGCAGTCTTAGTAGGGCTGAAATTGTCAGACCTGTAACTTTAATCATATGTTAAGCTCTGCAGTCTTCATTATCGTCAACGCACCATTACTCCATGCAGGGTAAGACATACGTGTCTGTGATAGAGAGCTCAAGCTGACGGGATGAGCTTTAAGCAATCGCGTATCGCCCTTCAACCCCTTGGCAGGAACAGTAGTAGCCTGAAAGCACCCAGAATGACTGCGCACTTGTCGGCGGCCACAATATGACAACGAATCAAATATAAATGTGGACACACAACGGAAAGGAGCATAACTAATACGAGTAACAGAATTATGAATGGTATTGAGCGGACTTTAATGAGACGACAAAACCGGGAATTTGAGGGAGGAATTTATTGACGGCGCTGCGACTTTCAGAGGGAATACTACAAAGTTATCTGCAGACAGGATCTGGATTGATATAATTAAATCGAAGCCTGCAAAGGTTGACAAGACTCATTGAAAGGACGGATAAGCTATCTTTCATTATTGAACTTGAGAATTGTTCTAATTAGTATCCATGCTACCGAGGTTCTAAATAACTTTTGTGGTCTCAATGAGTTGGCCTGATCCGTTTCCGATAGCAATTTAGATGCTTTGGGTAGAGAAAAAATGTCAACTTCAAGCTAGGGTTTCCGTTGTACAGTCATATGAAAGCTTAGAGAAGTCGCAAAAAAATCTAGATATTGTTATCTTCTTATGATTGATAGACCAAAGTTTGAGAAAGGTAGTTATCATTATACGAGTCTAGTTTACTTTATAATCTTAAAAAAGTGATTACAGGGTCAGAATTGAACAAAAAGAAGAATAGAGAAAAATAAAAACAAAAAAATGAAAATGTGTGTTTGAGTCAAAGGGGTTTGGGAGTGAGGACACGGTCAGAAGTTAACAAAGAAGAGCAAAGAAAATAAAAACACAAAAATGAAATGTGTGTTCGAGTGAAGGGGTTTGGGAAAGAGGACAAGCTCTGAATTTACAAAGACCAAAGAAAATTGAACCACCAAAGTGAAAATATGTGATCGAGTCAAAGAGGTTTGGGAGTGAGGACAAGCTCAGAATTTAAAAAGAGCAAAGCAAATAAAAACACAAAAATGCAAATATGTGTTCGAGCCAAAGGGGTTTAGAAGTGAGGACAAGGCCAGAATTTACAAAGAGCAAAGAAAATAAAAACACAAAAGTAAAGATATGTGTTCGAGTCAACGGGGTTTGAGCGTGAGGCAAGTTTTCTCAAGGGGTAAAGGAGAACGTATTAGTACAAAGACACGAAGAAGGACAGATAGTGGCGACCAGCAAATGCCACAAAATACCACCAAAGAAAAACGCAGTACTTTCGAAAAAAAGACATTGGTAGAGTTGATAGCAAAGATAATATGCGCGAAGGAAGTAATGACGGAGGGACAGAAAGTAGTTGAATAAAAGAGCACGAGAATGGATGGTAGTGATGATCGTGATGACGTTGATAATTGTGATTATACTGATGATGACACTGACACCACAATTGAAGTTGATAAATTGGTAACAGCTCTAAACAATACAATATTGGGATTGCTCTCCGGATTCACCAAATTTACCCAGATATAAAATAGTTACGATGCTTATGTGGAGTGTGATCCTCGTCAAGCCGGAAGCACCGTGTGAGGCGGCCTTGAGGCAAAGTTGGCTTTCCAAAAGCAGCTCTCGGTTGCGAAACATGAGGCTAACAGGGACAGGTCCAGGGAGAGGGGAGGATATTGGAGTACACAAAATCTGAGGTGTAACACCTACATTGCTTACACCTTTGCGTACATTCTCTCCCACTTTCTCATAATTCCTTGTGTGTCAGTGCTTTGTTTCAAGAAAAAATAATCAGCCCTACGTTTTACTAGATACCAAAATGCAAATACGAATAATTGAAAGTAAGTTACGAAGGAAATCGCAACACCACTTTGAGCCTTGTTTGGGGTTTCGATTAAGCGATTGGTTAAGTATTCTTGTGAAGGAGATTCCCAATCAACAGATACAAAATTACAGTATAAACGAGTGCGGACGATTGTATTTCTGGAAACTTATATGTCCAAAATTGTATAGTCCCAAAAGATTATGTCCCATCTTGTTAGGTGTCTTAAAATGCCAATCTATCATCAAAGAAAGATGTTATTCCTCTCGACAAGTTTATCCGAAATCTGTCAGAAAGCCCCACAATCGAGATTATTTGTGTGGTAGGATTATTACGTTACTGTTTAAAATTGCTGTCATCCGGACTGCTGTCATTTTACTGACTTGGTTGCTTCAGTAATTGAGAAATATCAAGGAGGTGACGCTGTGTTATAAAGATATTTGTTTCCTGAAAATTATGAATGTTTAAGATTTTTCCCATGCCAGTATACTGCTGACGTAAACATAAAACGTCAACATCAGCACGATACTCGTAAACAACTTAGGGGATACCTTTGCACTACTTATCCGCAGTGGTTCCTGTAGTTGAAAAAGGTTCTTCAGTGTAGGGAATATTTAAGTTGCTTACTATCAAGGATGTTCCACATAACAAAAGGAAGCGTAGCCATTAATTAGTGGGAGAAGGAGGCGAGAGGGAGGGGACAGGTAGAAACAGCTGAACAGACACCAAGGCGGGTATTATCTCCCTACTCAATCAACACCTAGAAGAGTAGCGGTAAACTCGATAAATCACTGCGTTGTTAATACGAATATGGAGACCTGTGGGGCACGGGTTTACGAGATGCAGCTATTTTCGCGGTAGTTCTTTTTCTACACTTTAATCAGGATGTCTTTAGCACTTCTTTCTACAAATCGTAGACTCTTTGGAACATCTTATGTTGATCTTTTTAACCTCTTAATTCCTTTTTACTATCTTTTGCATATATACAGTAAATCATATACAAACATCACCCTATATACACAATATGGAGCGAGAGATCATAAAGATGGAGCCAGAGTTTTTAAATGTCTGATGGAGGAAGGATCGTCTAAATACCTCCCTTGAAGTGCATTGAAATGAATAACGTCATAGGGGTATCCACGTCATCTGGTCCAAGCCTACCCTCACTCCAAAGCTTCATCTAGGTTAGACCTACGTATGTCCCTTTTTCATTTGATTATGATCCCAATTGCTAAGATGGGGTGAAGGCAAATAGGTATGAACACCCACCCCCACACTCTTATTCATGGTGTAGAAAAGTGCCTTTAAATTTTAAAACACTATGTATCGGCACTACAAACAATAATAAAACATATGAAACTTATTTGTGATAATGTCACTCACCGACGACATCACAGGGCTAAGCATCACCATTCTGTGATATTCGATCATCAGAAATTTCAAAGCTTGTCGTTTCAGCTCCAATAGTCTTTCTCCACATGGTTGACACCATGTTAAGGACGGCTTCTGTGTGTTGTCAGACATGGCTGATGGATGCGCTGAACGCGATGGAACGACAGTAGCCATCTGAGAAGATTCAAAGAAGAAGTAAGAAACGTCAATATCTGATAAATGCTGATTTCAAAGTGAAGTGGTCACACGGATATCTATAAAGATTCGCTGTCAGGAAGTTTCTAATTATATAGCAGCACAAGTATATGATCACAAGATACTAATCTTCTTTATGATGACTGATTACGGAATAGGATATCACAAACAGAAAGGCCAATAAGTAAAGTGACCATGGGACGAGGGGGTCTTAAAGTGCAGTGTCGCTGAAAGCCCGCAACTGGCTGGAAATCCTGGGGGCATGGATTGTATAAGGGCAGCTGAGAACTCCAATATCGTAAAGTATCAAATTTAATAAATAGAAAACGCATGGGACATGTGTATATCCTAGGAAATACAAATGGGGCAACTGTAGTAACTAATGACCTGAGGAAAGTTCTTGGGCAGATTTGCCCCTTTGTAATCCATATTTAAGACAGACCTCGAACGTAACTCCGTGTTTCTAACACATGTAAACACTGACTGGAGTGGGACGTGAAATACAATGTATACTACGTCGTAAAATCCTGTTTAAAAACTGTAATAAAAGTTAACAGGTAATAAATAGGCAGTGGCGTATGTGATGATTTCCCATATGCCATACTAAAAGCGAAAGACCTGAAACATTATTTTGTGGTCAGCATAAGATGAACTCCCCAAAATGTTGGCAACTTTATTGGGCGTTGGTCTAGCTTACTATTTGACTATTATCAAATGCTGCAATGTATACTTATCATCAAAATCAGTCAATATAGCGGCCAAATACCCCCAATTCCCCGCTTTAAATTGGCCATCTTTCAGTGAGAAACGCCTGACGATATAACCTCTTCATCCCCATATTGAGACTAGGCTAAATAAATAGTACCACCACACAACTGGTTAAATAATCAATAAAGGATAGCTGAGGAAAAGATCTCCGAGTATCTCTTTTGGTTTTCTCCACGTCCTAAACTGGAACTAAATGCTACGATCATGGGGCCCACTCCAGAGAACCGAGAGAAAAGATTTAAGGACGCTTCAAAGGATACAAGGGAAAGAACGATATCTAAGAATTAATTACTTTGTGACAAGTGCCAAATCGAAGGAATAGAAGAAGACACAAGAATCAATAAATATCGTCTGTTGAATCTGTTGAAAACCCGCACATGGCATTCCTGGTAGGTTGATGCACCAGACATCCCCTGTGTCCATTATTCGAACATCACAGGTGTCATAATCTTTGGCACGCTAACGACCTATTGAGCTCAAGGATGCCAATACACACGATCAAAGAATGTGTCCTTGCAAAACCAGCTCTTCCCGGTTCTTATCTCGTCTGTCAAACCATCAAACTCCAAATAGGCTGTCAGTTCAATAAGCCAAGCCAAACTATGGCTTCTTGCAAACCGCGTAATGAACTCTACGTTGTTCGAGGACTGTAGGAAAACCTTAGTGATAGACTTTGATCCGATGAAGGTGGGTGCATGAAAGATCCTGATTTGACTATCTATTTATGACACCGAGGCTCGGAGACACCGAGGCTCTGGGACATGTTCGATAAGAGTGGGTGTAGGAAAGACCCTGGCTTAATTTTCACACAGCTGGGGTTTGAGAACATGGCCCATAGCCTTGAAAACTACTGTAATCTCGAGAGAGCATGTGATATCATGTGACTTGCTGACTATACAGATACAATAATATATACACATTATATATGTGGGTGGGGGTAACCTCAGATGTACGGGTACGTTCAATTTAGGGGGCATACATTTTCTTTGCGCGATGTTAAAACTTGGTGCAGTTGAGGATATTTGGATTTTGAAGTTTGATGTAGGATCTTTCTTTGCAAAATCAATGTATAATGCAGGTAGATCGGACATTTGTTACCCATTGCTCTCCCGAACATGGAGCATCGCTTTTTGGCTCGATTTCGCACAAAATTTGGGACGACACATTGCCACCTTAGTAAACCCTTCCCGCTCACGCATAGGTAGCCTTGTCTGTTGCGAATGATATTATCAGAATGATTACGAACATCTCGACACTGTACCCTTTCAAGATCTGTAATGACCCAGAGGGCTTTCGTTAATTGGATAAAGATTACAAAAGAAAAGTTCTTGTCAACCGGATATATGAACTTGGGAAGGAAAATCAACTCACATCATTCAAGTAAAAGTAAGCATTTCATGTCAGGGTAAATAAACAGTGTCAAAATAAAATACTGGAATGTAAAGTGGCGACTCATTGCCAACTAAATATAATATTAGGGCGTGGTTTTTACTGAATCATCACAAGCTTAATCTTCGACCTTCACCTGCTGTTCCCATTGTAAACATCGTCCCGTGTTAACAGAGAAGATACTTAAACGCACACTTCTGTCATAACTTGGGTATGTTAAAGAGCAGTGAAAACTGGAGAAGATATTCGTTTGTGAGTGGCAAGAGAATTACTTTCCTGTTGACGTCTCAATGGGCATCAAACAGACCAAATCTGACGTCATTAGCACTTTCATCCCTTTTATGTGCGAGATGGGGAAACATTAATATTTACCCAGCTGAGCCCTAGCAAATGCATCATTAAACAATAAAGACGTCTGTCCACCACAGCCGGTCGGAAGTGCGAAACTCGGAAACTCTGAGCAGTTGGATAACAATGTTTCTCTTCGTCTTGGTAACGGAAGCCTAATTATCTCTGGAGGATGCAAACAATCATCTCAGTGATGAAGAGCACATCGACTGCGAGTCAACCTTGATTCCCCTGCGATGTTGTCACTTGGTCGAACTGTTCTTTTATTACGATTGATTTATTTTCCTCTAAACAGCTGATCGCCGGCCTTGGTCTATTAACCTTTGTCTGGTTCACAGCTAGGCATTACCCTTTGCTGAAAGCCTCGTGTTTTCAAGTCAGCAAACAACTCAATCCCTTGAAATGTGACTGCTTACTTCATAAGATTCCCAGTTAAAATAACCGAAAACTTACGCAATTCAATAAGTAAGGCCACTTGACGTTAATATACTGTACTATAGCTGACTGTGATAATGATCGTAGGATGAATGGCATGTCCGGGAACGTGAGATAATTAGATACCTCTGTTTACACTACGATCTTTATTTACCAGCTTAACGAAATTTAAGGTACAAAAAGAGAAACCATCGATTTGAAGTAGTAAAAATCAGTCTGCGTGAAAAAACTCTCAGAGACAGGTCACTTTGATATCCTGTAAAATATGCGTTTCCCTCCAGATGTTTTGTAACATTTCCTAACATCTTATCAAAGCTTAGTGCAAAAGTTCACTTAGGGAGTGAATAATGTTTCGGATTGTCTTTGTATATGGTTAAAATCAAACTGTCCTACTTCAGCTCACTCGAACTGATCATGCCCGTGTTATATTACTGAGCTTTCAAAAACGAGAAACATGAGCAAAATTCCAGCTGAGGTGTCCACACTCTTCTTGATATGAACCATCGGAAATCACTGTGAAAGGTAAAAATCGTGCTAAGCTCGCTTCTCAGACAATCGTCCTTTGTTCATAACCTACCTTACAGTCACTAAAAGAAACATTTAACGTCCTGTTGCTGGATACAGGTAGTCTTGTTCCTACCAAGACCACCGGATAATGATGAAATGAATCTCAACTTCTCGGCAGTATTAAAATAAAATTTTAACAAAACAAGCAAGTCAGTCCATTAAGTATTCGTAGATATAGAAGTATACTCAGCCCGAGAACTCTCCTGAGGGGGTAGGGGGCGAGCAAAAACAAATGCTCCTTAAGCTTTCAGTTTCAGTAGGACTGAGGGAGATCGAAAACTCGTCAGAAAACATTACTCTGTGCTCCCTATACCCAGATGTCTAAAGAAATCAGAACTAAAAACTAGCATATCTTCCGATCAATCGGGACGCAGAAACGTAATGCTGAGAGGCACAAACCAGTAATGATAAATCACAACAACATGACAGTGGCTTCGATGGACTATAGACTATGTATTGTACAATTTATTAAAATGGGATGTATGACAGATTCACATGCCGATTATAAGTGCAAGTAATCAATCGTCTAGTAGGCTAGTTGCAGTAAGTGTAAGTTCAGTACTGTAACAGTTAGCAGCTGTAAGAGGGAACCGGTGCCATATTTACCCTTTTTTTTGTTTGCTATTTGTCGCTGTACTGGGACCTAAAACTTACAGATCTTCTCTCCTGCGCCCCCCTCCTCCAGGAAAGTTTAAGCTTGAATATGCCTATTGCCCCCACTTATCAATACCCACCCACGTGGCTACAGTATGACAGTTCGGTTGATACGCCATCAACGAAGAGTTGAAAGTGTCAAAACTTTCCAGCAAGCAGACTCTTGTCTAAATAAAACTGTAGTATTTGTATCCGTCTATTTCATGCATCGCTCTCCTCCTTACATTTGTTACCCTTTTGACTGAGTTGCTTTCGCATAAAAACAAAAGATACGGACATGCAAACCAGCATGTTTCAATAAGTACTGACACATCAACACTACCACTGTTCGACAAACAAAAATGTTACCACTCTTTTCATACTTTGTAATGAAGCAACGTAGCACAGTAATTCATATGTCTGGATGAAACAGGATTACTGTTCGGAAAGGCTCAACGGGTTTGACTGGAAACTGGAATACTATAAGACACTTCGAAACGCTGCGTTACGTTCTTTTGACAGCAAACAAGTTCCGTTCTCTGCGATTGATTGAAAAACTGCTGCAAGACAAACATTTTATATCGACGAGGTGTTGTGCGAGAGACAAATATTGCGAAGTTCGATTGCTTCCACTTTCATCAATTTATGTCGTCCGAGTCCATCACTCGATCCTTGCAGCGCATAGGGCCTGGCAGCAACTGCATAGCAGAAATAAATACACCGTACAATAATTAAGCGACACTTAACGTTTGCCTGTAGCCGTCTTGACGATCCTCCTACTGCAAGGATACTACTTGTGAACCAAACGTTAGGTTAATCTATTTGAGCGTGTCAAAAGGTAACGATAATATCCAAAGAGGCTAAGTTTGTTTGTAAAAGACGAACCGAAAAGAGTGCGGTGGATTCTGAGATAACTGTCTTATCAGCATGAAACTATTCACGGGTTGGGCCATCTATTTTTGTTGAGATCAATTACTAAAGAAGGTCGCGTCGTGTAGAACTACATCTTGAAATTTTCTAGCATGTACACGTATTCAGTTTTACTTTAACGATTATCAGACTTAGTCATTTCAATATTCAAGTAAAACGTTTAGAACCAGTAGTTAACATGGTATTACATATTCTTCTCCATGTCTGAAAACCTAATAGCACCTTGTACGAAAACTGAATATCCAAGTGACCAAGATACGTTTATTTGAAGTAGCTTTTCTTAAAATCTGTTCCCGGTCAAAGAATAAAAGTAATCATCATAAATGTTACGTTCACTGTGGTACATCAATATATTGCAGCAGGTATATGAAAATGACCTTCCGGTTTTTTCATATTTACGTGTATGAAGATCAACCACACATTTCCGATATTCTGCCCTACACAGATTTGAACTTGATTACATGCTATAGCCCTAAATATTTCAAATGAATAAAAATAGATAGAAACTATAAAAATATAGGTCTTCGACTTAGAGATCGATCTGATTCATTTTCTTTCAACACATTCAAGAAAGATTACCTGAAACTGGCAAGTTGATTGGATTCCCTCTCTCCCTCCTCCTTTCGCGTGACTGGCAAAAGTAATGATTTCTCCTCAAAACTCAGTGCATAAACTTTACAAACTATTCAAGCAGTGTCCCATTTCTAAACTAAACCCATTTCTATCTGTAGAACTTTTGCTAAAACAACTTCCATGTACACATGTCGATTCCAAAGTTATTCGTAGTGACTCAGATCTGACATGCTGGTGTCTAATCGCTAAGTGGGGGGCATATAATAATACCCCTTCCTGTTCTCCAACCTGTCAGCACTTCATTCAAGGCTCATGCAACTGCAACCACTTCCCCAAAGATCGCTGTGTTCAGCTGAGGTGTGTGCTTGTGCTGTATTCAAAGAATAGTACTTGTAAATAAACCGGGAGATGAAAGTCCACGAATCTCGTACTCCAGTTTCTGTCAAATACATCAACAAATGAAATGATGTTTGCACCTACTCAACGGATTACATGCCAAGAGCCAGAAAAATCGTTTACGGGTACTTAATTGTTTGCCTGAATTTGCGAGAAAATCTCTGATCTTGTGGACTGAAAGAATCAACAAGTGCTGAGATATTTGACCTTTAACAAGCAAACGAATATCAGTTAAATTTCCTCCTGGGTACAAAAGGCCCAGTTTACTTTCCCACCCTCTAACTTAGCTTGCCAATCTTGCATGTGTCATCAGAAATAGTACAGTTGTTGCGTTGGTGAAGAGGACCGAAATGGTAACATCCACAAGCCCAAGTTGTAAAAAAGACGTTCAAGTTCACAGCGAAAAGCACGTAAGCAAAGATCATGAAAGGTGGAACCCCAATTCATAATCTTTGTTGTAACATAGTGATACTTTAATGTCGAAACATGATTGTTGACATTCGGACAATAAGACGACCTCGCGACATCATCACAAACTAAATCAACAATAAATACGAATAGCGTTTCAAAACTTCAAGTAAACATTGTACAAACTCTCATTCAAAACAGTGGGACTCGGGGTATTCCCTTCAAATATTCTGTGTGAGAGTTTTTAAAAAGTAACTTAAGTTCGGACCAACATAGCAATCTTGTATTTCTATCGTTTATAGGGTAATGGATCCCAGCCCCAAACTGTTAGAAACTTGGAGATATTCCTCTTCCTTATTCTAACTGTGGTACTTAGCAACTGCAGGTTGTCAGTAGCAACAGGTGTATCCTTGACGTTAAACCTATTATTACAGTTACAAAGTCCAGAGGGAAGGGTAGAGTACATCCACAATAAGTATGTTCTGTGGGTAAGTATTTCCGTTCATTTTCAGGTGCGACTGACGTGATAGTTATCTACTGAAAAATCTGCTTATTAAAATTTCGTCAAGGTTGGCCGGCGAAACGTAGCTTCTGATAACGAAAGATGGAGGGACAAAGTTTTCAGTGATCCTAGTGGGCATAAAAATAGTGACCCTAATGACTGCCGGAATTAAAACACTGATTTTGACATGTCTTAAAAGGCCTTTCCAGGATAAGTAGTATCACGGACCCAGTTGTACATGCAATACTGGGAGGTGGGCCATATTTTCTCCTCCGGTAATTTGATAGGTCTATTTTTGAAACAAAGGTTCGCAAGTTCCCATGACGTTGTGACTTTATTGCTCTGAACTAATCTCTTTAATTTGACTTACATCGTCGACCATATTATTATATGTCAACGCAATTTGTTTTTTCCACAAGAAATACTCTTGACGAAAGGAGGCTGGTGTGATAAATAGTACTGTCATACTTTTCGGTAGCGTCTGGACAGGCCTTGTTCTCGCCTTCAACCCCGCAGCCAGTTTCATGGACACAACACGATATGTATCGATCCCATCGACTCATTTTATTGCATTTTGTCGCCAGCCACACTCCAGAAGTCGATTATTGTTCTTCATACAAATCCACCTCAGGCGGCCAAGTCAGTTTTGATATGACTCTTTGCACAGAAGAAAAATTGAGACCAAATGTGTCAATACCAGGAGATCTCTGTACAAAAGCCTATTAGCAGCTTTTCCGATTGACGATTAATGTACTGTTCATCATTTGCGTGCTACGGAGAAGATACTACCATCAACATTTCCCAGGCAGCAGGCTGACACAAATAGCCGTTTCCGCTTCGCATTTCTTGGCGTCGCCTGTCTTACTTTCAAACGCGATGGCATAGCTCTGGTCATGTCGGAACCAGTGTGAATCAAAGACAGGCACATCTGGTTCCTATGTCGTTCAATTGGTGACCTGTGACTGTAGTTCTTTGAGTATTGTTACCAGACGTTCTCTGAGTAGCTAGGATAAGAGCGTTGCCTCACGTACATACAACCGTTATCTGCAGAGTATCAATTATATCGAGCTGGACGTTGGGGCTAATAGCAAAGAGCATTGATTATAGTGTCCTCAAAGTGACATGTTACCGAGACCTGAAACGAGCAATTGAACATGTTTACACCATATCTTCTACCGAGTCTTCAATCTTGACGACTATCCAAATTTGGATGGTATATCGTAACGATAATTGTCAACATCACTTGGAGGAGGTCAGTGACTTTTAATATATATAACATATTATAAATGTATAAACAGAGGAGATCATGGGCAATCTATTGGGGTTAAGAGCATTAGAATCATTTTATATTACTCAAGCACAAAGCAATTTCACCGACAATTTTAGCGTCAGATAGACTGACAATGTCTTGTCAAATCGAATCCCTTCACAGTGGTAGGGTTAAGGGCTGGGTTAAGGTAAGGTAAGATACATGACTAGGGTAGGGATAGGGATAGGACTAGGGAAGGGGAAAGGATGGAATTAGGGTAAGGTAAGGGATAGGATTAAGGGTAGGATTAGGGTAGGGATAAGGCTAAGGTAGGCGTTGCATTATAATATCAATGCTATAAATGGTCATAACATAACTTTTTAACATGTTTTACCCTCATTTAATTGCCCCTTGTCTCCTCTATCGATACATATATAATGTAGCATATATATTAAAACATCCTGAGCTCCTTAAAGTCATGTTTATTTGGGATCTTCGTCATCATAAGGAACATCTACCTTAAATTTTACTTGCTTGATGACTTCTAGCGTCATCACGTGCCCTTGTGCAATCATCGGCAAGCTAAATACCACTTCCATGATGATATAAGTCACAGAAATACAAAATCACCCCATAATAAGAACGTCGTTAATGTTAAAGCATTTCCATTGTTGCTCACATCACCTAGCATCTGATCAACCCGGAGACATAGATTTTCTATTCAGTAGGTATTATTGACTTAAAGGCCCCACTTAGTGAAGACTAATGTCAAGTTTTGGTACATTGATAATCCCGGACGGAACAAGCGTCACTTAGATTGTATTGGTCTTACCTATAGAAGGCAAACATTGAAGTACTCGATTGGCGCAAGCCTATTTCTGTATCTTTTAGAAAAGTTTTTCATAAGACGCCTTGAGTTTACCTAAGAATCGTCTTTGACAAAGAGAGACGAAGTTGTAAACTGATGGCATTACGCGAACTATTTAAAGTATGATCGATTTTGGCCCTCTTACAGAAAGGAGAGCGATAAACCTTTCAAATGACACCATGGTTAAACATTTTCCAAACTTGGCGACAAATTGCCGACTTAGCGATTTCGTAAGTGAATTGACGGCCGAACATCCGTTGTTTTCGACATTTTGTTCGATGTTTTTTGCGACAAAACAGAGAATTATGACCTTAAAGTAGTAGTAGTAGTAGTAGTAGTAAGCAGTAGTAGTAGTAATAGTAGAAGTAGTAGTAGTAGTAGTAATAGTAGTAATAGTAGTAGTAGAAGTAGTAGTAGTAGTAGTAGTAATAGTAGTAGTAGTAGTAATAGTAGTAGTAGTGGTAGTAGTAGTAGTAGTAGTAGTAATATAGTAGTAGTAGTAGTAGTAGTAGTAGTAGTAGTAGTACCAGCAGCAGCAGTAGTAGAAGTAGTAGTAGTAGTAGTAGTAGTAGTAGTAATAGTAGTAGTAGTAGTAGTAGTAGTAGTAGTAGTAGTAGTAGTAG
>JAAAKL020001870.1:0-28571 GCA_010016065.2 Carybdea cf. marsupialis auct. non (Linnaeus, 1758)
TTCTGGAATCCTTCAAAGTTATGAGAAGAAAGTTCATTATAAAATACCAATTAAAATTTTTAACCAACAAAACATATTATGCATGGTTTAGAAAGCAAACCATTTAAATACTTTTATAAACCACTAAATATAACTGCAACGAAGGTCAGGGAACATACTACTATACTTCCCTATCAAAACCTGTGTACTTTCTAACTCATAATAGAGGAGCCAATTCCTATCACACAAAAGCTTCACTGCTTATTGAAGAGGTTTCTATTGCTGCAATAAAGTTCATTTTCAAAAGTATTTCATAAATTTGTCTGCAGATTAGTCTTGATAAACATATGCTGCAAAATTACCACTTCTGGGATATCTCAGTGTTGTTGTTATAATTAAGTTTTAGGCTGTAACTTTCAGTGTCAGCCTTGATAGGTCTTAGTCAAGTGTTTGTTGATTGATCATCAAACATCAACTTTTGTCTTTTGTTATGCAAATGTGTGATGACCACCCTTCTCATGTGTTCTCAGAGTTGTCTTTGGTAGCCTTCTGATTGTCATAAAATAGTTTATACAAAAGCCAAGCTAAGCTGGCTTCAATCTTTGTGTCTTCTTCCAAAATATATTCTGCTTGGACTGACTCACCAGTCAAGTATTGAATGTTGAAATACCATTATGTAAGTGTAACTAATGCACATGTCAATTTTTCAACAGTTGTAAATCCCTGCCAGAAAGGTTGTTCTAATCTTGACAATAATTTTAGATCTTTATTGTATTGTTGTGATTCATGTAAGTAGTTCACCTTTTCTAAATTATTCACTCACATACAAGTTGGCATGTAGTTCTTAAGTGTAGTATAAGCAAATCTGACACTGCATATGCAGTAGGCCTACAAGTATCTGCAGTTAGTCAGCATAACAATCATTGTCCGAGGCACCAAAACAATTGTCATCATCATCATAACCCTCCTGCTCATCGTCATCATCATCACTAGCCATAAACATTGCCATAATCCTTATGACTACAATAGACATCGTCCATCTACTGTTGCGCCATATCTTTTACATGGAATAAGCTCTAAGCGCCTGACAAACTGACTCCTAGATCCTGTCGTCTCTACACTTAAAAGATCTGGTGGGTTCAATCTGTTCCCCGTTTGTTGTGTTTTAAGAAATTAAAAGAAAATAGGTAAGTTACCAAGTATCCATCAACATACCTGGTGGAAAAGGAAAGGGTGCTTTGATGCCAGAAAAATCAAATTCAAACTTAATAGTTTCAGCGTCATTGCGAACGGACTCTATGTCAATCACATTTTCAGGATGGTTGAGTGGCTTAATATGTTTAAACTGGTCAATCTTTAAATTTCTTGAAAAGCCACAACTTGGGTCGAGAACTGGTAGAAACCATTTCTCCAAGTCTCCAGACTGGCTCCAAAAGTCAAGGTTAGTCATCACTAAAATACGTCCAAGTCCATACGCCAGCAGATGGCATGTTACCATCATATGCATCATGTTATTAAATCCAAGTGGATGAAAGTTAACACTGCAAATCAACTTTTTCGCCTTTGTACAGTCTGGTGGGTCTTGGACTCTAATGATTGAACGAAAAAGCACATTGCTAAGGGTCTCCAGGCTAGTTGGGGGTGGTTCCGGTGTTCTGCTCTCTCTGCTAGGTGTTTTACATTCCACTAAAATCAAGTGAGTTAATAACAGGCTGAGAAAGCTAAATGCTTTTCCATTTATAGGATACATCTTCATTGTGCAGTGATAATGCGATAAGTCGGCATAATATATCATATATTAGTAAAGCCTCGGCATTGCTGATGTCCGGGGAAAACGAGGTCGCTCTAACTAGATCTCAAGATCACTTTTACTTGTAACAGCAAGGCCTGTGGAAGGAGGCCACACAAATGGATACCAGTGTGAATCATAACAGTCTAAATACTGCCCTCCGTAAGACTTTGTTCCTAAGTGGCATTCAGTCACTTGGGTCGATACCGATATATTCCACTGCTGTCAACCTGCAAACTAAAAAGTCCCTGGCGTCCAACGAGAAACGAGGCCTCTAACAGAAACCTCTCTTTCATGAGATTTTGTTGCCAAGACAGTGCTTGAAAATGGCAGTGGTCCTTATGTAAAACAGGCGCTCTGTGTTGGGGTAGAAGCCAAAGATGACACTAAAACCGTCCATGTTCATATAACGATTCCACTACATTTCTGTGTGACTGCTGGCGTTCAGCTCCACACGCAGTCATCTACCAAACTACACTACAGCAAACGTTTATGCATTGACTAGAAGCAAAGCAACACTCAACAAAGGAAACACTAATTACAACAGACGGAACAAACACGTAAATCGTTACGGAAGAACCCAACACTTAAACACAAATAAGGTTCCCATAACACTTAACCAGAGAGTAAATCCTTACTCCGTGTTCTTCACGCAAGATACCAAAAGGATGCGAATGAGGCTCCTTAAAGTACAGGGATGCTGTAAACATCTTAGGCTTATTTTTGGAAAAGAACAGGTTGTGTCTTTCCCCATAAATTGAACGTTACCTAGTGTACACCTGGGCTATTTATGTTGCATCATTTCGTTGTCAGCAATTTATCGCAAATAGGTTTAGAAACACTGTCCAATGCTCTTGTTATTGATACATAAGATCGATATTGCTATTTATTATCTCTGCAAGGAATTGCTCGAACTAGTGGACTCTTTGATAGGTGTAAAGAAGTTGTGGGAGACTTGGAATGAACAGATGAAAAGATTAGGAATCGCTTGGATAAGGAACATAGAGAGGTAGTGGGGTTTTGAGTGAAAATGGTCTTGTTTTCGAGTAACAGCGGCGGTGATATATAAATATCGTCAAGTAACAAGTTTGGTATTGCCAAGAAAACAAACCAACCCCTTTAGTTTTTTCATGCAGGATTGACGTGAGGAAGCAAGTAGCAATTTCTTAGTCGTATAGACGAAAAAGGAAAGCATTTTTCAATATTTAGACCGATTGTCGGACAATTTCGGTAAACAACAGACTTTTGTTTAGGGATTTCTTCGTTCTGGCAAGCGATAACCTAGGAGCTGCTGTTAAGTAATTTCGATCGATTTATTATGATAAGAGAAACCTTAACAATAATCTCTACAGACATACCTCTCAACTTTTGAAAGTAACTGATCTTGAAACTTCTCAAAAGTCTTACCTCTTCAATGTTGTGTTTTAACAGCTTTTGCGGCGATCAAAGAGCTGCTAAGAGGAGGTAGTTTCGTACAATTTTCTCTCATAACTAATATAAGAAGGTGTGGAGATGACCTTTTCAAGGGGTGTTTTCCAACGTGTCGGGCCCTGTCAATGAGAAGTATTATTGTCAACATCTCCTTATCCCATGTAGCTCACATAATATGGGGCTTCTACAGTTCCTATCATCTAGAATAATTTTTATATGAGGTGCAGCGTGTGCATCCATCGAAGAGTACGAAAACAGAAGCTGACTGACTGGCTGACAGACGTTTTTGGCTGTGATTCTCAAAGGTCCCTAACAGACTGGGTGATGGAAGATTTGACCAAAGTAGTAGGTCAAAAGCAAAGATTCACGATAAAAAGGTTCGAAATTTCGTCCAAATTTTTCTGAGGTGAAAGCGCTACTGCCCTGTCCGCCATACCCTAAAACTGCCACTGGACCTTTTTCATCATGTATCAATTTGAATATGTGTTACATGATGTGACTACCTAAACTCTGTTGCAAAGTAGGCCTATAGACAGGAATAAACCCTCTTCTGTTTAAACTTCTGAGAACAGAACGCTTTAAGAGCCTATACAGCTCTCAATTTCAAGGGAAAGTTTACCATTTTGTTGAATATAAGATAACGATACATCTTTGATACTACAGTACTCGCCCCCATGATGCATGCACTCGTGACGAGAAATTAAGTATGTTCTCATCTTCATCTAGCTCAGCGGATAGCGCACATGCCGCTTATACTTGTTTTTCTGACCCTGACATTCATTGTAAGTGGTTATATCATTTGGGGACCAGATAGTCTTCAATCAGCAAACTGCCTTGTCAAATGCTGCCTAGGTTGCCCCTTGCAAAGCTTATAGTCTATGAATTACAGTGTGACTTGATGTATGTGGCGTTTAAATTAGGTAAGTACCCTCATTGTATTTTCTTTTTGCTAAACCAATCTTCGAGTTCTTTTCCTACTAGATTCCACTTTGAGGCTGGAACAGTAACAACCATTGTAGCAGCCCCCTCAAATGCATACATGAGGACAATTCTTGATGTACTAGCAAGGCAGTAGTAAGAGTCTTTTTTAGAGAGAGGGGGCGGCACAATATCAACCATGAATATCAGAGGGAAAACTATGTACATTCAAAAGGAGGTAGGAATATACCTTTCAAACAAGGATAAATCGTTCAAGAACTTCATCAAGAGAGAGAGAGAATATCTGGTCTGGCACGCGCGTGTTATGGTACCACTAACGATTTTGCTAATTTTATATGTAAACAAGACATATTGTTGCCATAAATTCCTCACCATATTATGTTGGAATCGGCACCATTAAACGATATTAAGGAAGTCAGCAGTGAGTATATTGAAAGATCTGATTGCCTCAGCAAAACAGATAAAACCTTAGATGACTTTAACAAACCGTCACAGATTGGCAGGATTTCATGAAAGGACAATCTGGTCAAATATGAGGGAAATTTGAGGAAATGCTCATTAAACCAAAGAAAATCCTACTTTTCCTCCATAGATAATTTTAAATAGAAATAGAGCAATTGGCTCACGACGACCATGGAAGTATGGGTTACCTGATTTCAAGAACGAAGGCACATCATAACATCTTATTAGTGTCAATGGTTTAGTTTTCACATAACGAGTTAGTTTCTTTTAAAATCCCAACAGAATTTAAAGAACTAAATTACAGACATAGAGGTTTTAAAAAAAGCTAACGATGTAAAATAGGCACACAACCAACTGTTCTGGATCAGTTCTTTAGAGTTTCATTTTTAACGTATCTTGATTGCAATGGATGCATGTTGTGGTATCCATGTAGTACATACGTCACTAGTGCCAGTCTTCTCAATGTATATAAGCATAAAATAAGGAAGTGTAGAGGAGATTTGTACGAAGAGAAGTTGTAATTAAGAGGCTCTTTAAATAGATCAAGATATACAGGAGTTCTCGTATATAGAACTTACTGAATGAAACCAATCTGATTATTGAGTACACTACTTCATTGGCGCATACACTACACATGTTTACTGACGATAAGGAGAGAAGCCTTTGAGAACGTGCAGAGTATCAGAAGGTAAGCCACTTACTTCTTGATATTTAACGACCGAGCTTTTGTGATTGCTACGGTTTTAGAAAAGCACGATACAGAAAAAAAGAAAGTGGAAGAAGATTATAAAATATACAGGACTTGCCCCCAAGCCTCCTTATCTTTGAGTAAAAAAATCCCGCTTAAAGTCTTATGAAGATGATGATAATAATAATATTAACTGTCACCTTAACAGAACTAATAAACTAAATTTATCCTCGAACGAGAAAATGTGCTGACGTCATCAGAATTCTGCTTAAGAAATGAATTGATCTTCTCTTATCTGATATAAGGGGGGAGGGGGTATTAATACTCTTGCCAAGTAACTTGGAAAAGGTAAAGCGAAGTGGTAATGGGGGATTCCACTGACCCCCCCCAACTCCAGAACTACATAATAGCCGAGGTTTCTAGGCTTAAGAAACCCCTGTTTGAACAGAAATAGCGAATGCTCTCTTGCTGACGGCTTTCCCCTTAAGATTTTGACTGTAGTTTCACAAAAATATTTCAAGTTCGGAGCCTTTCTTTAGATCTAATTTAACTATTTGTTCTTGGATAAGGTATCAATGTCTTCCGAAACCGCGAAATACTCGAGGCAGTGAAACGAAAGATTCCAACAACAGGAACTCCGTAGCGGGACTGTTGTTATGACAACAGCATCAAGGAATTAACAGGAACTGATTGATCAAACCTGAATGATAACGTCGCTCCACAGAGAACTCAGACCGGAAGGTTTACATATTTATGGTCTGATATCATTATATGAATTTAATAGAATCTGTCATGTGCTAAGGCCATTGTCACCGAAGGGAATCATGCTGGATATACTTCTGAAAGTTACAGATAGTTAGAATAGCACTGTCAAGGAATTTGATCAGGTCGCATAGTTGAGTAGAGATCAGAATTACTTGACTGCCTTCCATTTGTTGTCGGTGCTGAGCATCCGTGGATAAATTTTTGGACTATCAACTTGAAGTTACGACTTCTATGGCTGTATTCATTCATCGAAGGCTGGTTGCAGCATTTTTTTTAACTTGTTGCCTTGTTGATATAGGTAAGAATCTGTTTTGATATCGCGTGTAAAAGTTTGCTGTTCTATTGTTATTTTACGAGTGATTTCGGTAGAGAGGCTTGTGGCCGAAACCAAGGAACGAGAGAATGTAGAAAATATCAGAGGCCTACAGCTACTGCTGGCTACGTAACTGAACTTTCCCTCTGTGCTGTAAGGGTCTGTTGCATAAACGAACGTTACATTTTTATTGCTAAAATAAGTTGGCACCGAAGTATGGAGGAAGGAAATCAGTCTAGGAAGATATTCAGATATCATCCTAGGTATTTAACCTCCTGTAACTTCCTCTGCTGGTGACTATCTTCAGTCTCGACGTAAAAGCGGACGCAATTTTAACATCCAAACGCTTATTTATTATGTCTTGTTATAAATAAATGGCGATCATGAGCATCAATATCAGATTAAAAGAGATTGGTAGGACAACAGTTTACTGCTAAATCTCATGGCAAGGCTTATCACTTCACAGGATATCATCAAGCTGTTTGATCACTGTTGGAGGCTACAATGTTTCGCTTATCACCCTTCTCTATGTCATCTGTACTCGCTTGCATTACGGCCATTTTTGTTCGATCCGGCGGTAAATTATATCCCAAAGTAAACTAACAGTTATAAAAATTATCACAGTATCGATTAGACGGCCTCTTATAATAATAGCTGTATCTAAAGCTTAGGAACCTGCTTTGTTCGTTAATTTTTTCACACTTAACTATTTTTCACAGAGGAAACAGTTTATTGATGGAAAATAAAGATCTCTATCCTCTCATGGTAATCGGGGTGGAGGCATTTTCCCTCCCCAATTCGTAAGTGTTCGCTTTTTTCGCATGCAGAATTGGCAACATCTGTATCTGTAGCCATGATAGAGACCCCCATTGTCATTGGCAGGAATTGATTGTTCGTACCTGAATAAGCAAACAGAAATTATGGCGCATGGCGTAAAATGAGACACTAGGGGAGGTACTTAAGACAACCCAAGTTGTGGTTTTCTGCCTAAAATTGTTTGTCCAAATGCGCTGATTTTTTGAAAGATATTGTTCCTAATATGCTTTTACCAACTGACGGCTTGTTATATTCTTAAATGCTTTCCGCTAACATTTTTTAAAAAAAAGCCCATCGAGGGAAAAGGGCAACCAGGGATTAGGTCGAGTCCCCAGCCCTTCAAGTCGGAGACCTCTCGGTATCTGCCTTGCAATACGCATCAATGGGGGCTTTCCTAGACTAGCAACTGTTTTGCAGGGTTCACATACGAGAAAATCAGCAATATTTGCTGTCATATACCGTTGGAGCCCTCGCTTTTTAACTTGTGTGAGTTTCACTAGTCTGTGTTGGTTCCGCTACTGTTTTGTGACGAATAACCGGATAAAACTTGAATAGCCATTTTCATATTAACTTGCAAATTATTTTTTCGTCTTGGTGATGTTGATCTCAATGTATACACTATACGATGTTGATTTGTATCAGTAGCTCATTTTTCCCGATCTTTATTACCCTTAAATAGACTATCATGACATGAACTAATTTTGAATGACATTTGAATCAATAATTTGTGGCAGGCTATAGGCCCCTATGGATGGCAATGTATTTGGAAATGGACGTCATTTATAAACTTTTTTTATCAAGGATGCTATGATGAAAACCACTTATTAATATGAATTTCACACCTTACTAATCTTTTCCGAGTTATCTCTATAGTTTGGACGAAATTTTACTAGGATAAATATTTCTCCTAAAGTATCAATCATTTAGTGTATATAGTGTTTCAACTAGAGGCGTTTGAATGTCAAAAATCTCTGGTCAAAACACTGTTAATATTTCTTGGTTTCTTACGTTAGGAACCAGCATCAGATAATAAGGTTTTGTTAGAGAGATTTAAAACTTTGAAAGCTGATATCTCCGTGTTGGGAAAGGGCAACACTCTCAATTTTGGCCAATGACGTTCTTATTAAAAGGGAAACATGACATTGAGTATTCTTTCCATAATTCAAACATTTACAAAATCATGACGTCACACTTTCCTTTCGTATAGAGATTATGGGTCGCAATTCCTGCCTTTCTCTTTAGCATAACCAAACTGACAGTATCATACTGTTTATCCTTACAATTTGATCACGGGCGTTAAATCCTTTTCAATGTATCTTTAAATTTTGCCATAATTGTATAATTTTCTACGATAAACCGTAAAATCTTTAAAGCCCTCCCTGTCCTCTATGTTGGTGTCTACGGAGTGGACACGGATTGAAAATGGTTTCTTATTGGAAACACCAGTGCAATTATACTCACATTATACTATAATTCCCACACGTTCCTTATCTTACTGTACCTAACCCAACCTTACCTAACCGTACCTAACCTTATTTTACCTTACCTTAAATAACCTTAGCTAATCTAACCTAATTGTACCTTACCTTACCTAGTCGGGAGTTTGTTAGCACATCTCCCATCTGCACTCTTCTGCACTCTTCCTGATCAGATGTTATACCTTTGAGCTCATCAATACCGATTTCTTGGATACTCTCATCGGATGTTAACCGTAGTCTCCTTCGTCTATTTTGTCATTAGTGTATAGGGCATATTGGAGGATTCTACTCTGTGGTGGGTTACTTAGCTAGTGCCCAAAGGTGGAGAGTTGCCTGCTAATAAGGTTGCCTACTAGATGCTATTTTCACAACTTTTAAACTGTGGTTCAGCAGCAACATGGTCTATTGACGTCGAAAGTTAGGTACTTAGTGGGAATTTAGATACTAACACCGCACGAAATAGCGAAAACATTTTAGTACTGAAAAGCTTCATTCGTCTGTCACTCCTCAGGGTACAAAATCGTCAGAATTGGGATTTCGTGCAGTTTTGTTATTGTGTACCATCAACAAACTTTTTGAACTTAGATACTATAATATCTATCGATTTATTCTAGAAACTTTGTCGAAATAGTCGAGTAACAGACCATCTCTATCATTACGTCAACTTGTCATGTAACGATAACAGAAAATGCAGTCATGAGCAATGTTCAGTTTTAACAACAGATCATAAAATGAGGAAACTCAAAATCTGGAGAATCCATCCATTATTTCTAAAAAATTGAAGAAATGCCTTGTAGGGAGATTGAAATATTTAGATCTTCCTGCTTGCAGGTAAATAGGATTTGTCTTTTTATTGCACGTTTTTTGTTTAATTACGTAGTTCTACCAACACTGGTCGGTCAAAACACAGCTCAAACCAGGCAGACCAAATCTAATGAGCTATTTTTAAAATAAAGCTGTGTATGACTTTCGTGCATTTCTATTCATTTTCCTTTTAGACGATTTTGTATTATATTATAAATGAGCGTTATGTAAAAAAAGCTTTTAAATACAAATGTGGTTTCACTCTTTCGTGCTAAACGTTCGTGGTTTCGTCGCTCTGTACCATAAACAAACTGTTTAAGTAAATAGTGGAAAACAAGTGTCATTTAACCCGGATGAAAAACTAGTCACGTTCCAAAATTAAGTAATGCTGATAAGGATGAAGTGTGCAATCTAGATCTGACACATTTTTGGGCATCTCATGTATCAATTACCTAGGAAAAACAAACTTGTAAAAATATCTATCAATAAATAGCATAGTTTATCAAGCAATCTCAGTGATTTCTGTGCCCCCCGGGAGTTTATGCCTCCCCTTTGGATGCCCATCTGCTTGTCAGGAGGTACGATGAGAGATTGCAATCCAGCTCGATGCTATACGTTTTAGCATTGTTAAGGATAAGGTTGACTGTATATTTCGTTTTTTTAAATTTCGTTTAAGTTAGGGATCAGCAATTAGCATGAACACCTCGTATTCTACATGTTCAGCTTTGATTGAAGTGCGCGAACATCTGGTCCACACCGTATTTGTTGCAATAGGTCTCCTCTCAGTAGATGCCACCAGTTTTGAGTGCCACATAAGGATAAGGTTGTTACAGAAAATAGTAACCCTTTTTTGAAGAAATAAAGAAGTTATGTTTTGCCTAATTTGCAATACTATGGCGACGAAGTTTTTTAGTACGCTGCAAACAACCTTCCACCAGTCAGGAAATATGGGAAAATACTTTTCAAATAGTTAACGGGATACAATACTTTTCATAAGCGTTTACTCTTGACGAATTTTGCTCGAATAAGATTAATTTCTGTACCTTTAATACGCTGGTAGTTTCGATGGAGCGCGTGGCCGTGTCGTCTAAAAGCTTGCTTTGAATACTACCGACCCGTGTTCGATCCCAGCACTGGGAAGAATTGACCATTTCTCCTTACCATGGTCACGGGGCTCACCCAATCCATGTGAGGAAATTTGGAACGTGAGGGGAACTCACAAAAGCCCGTCAGATGGATTGTTTTTATAGCCTAGCCTTGTCACACATGCGTCACGCTAAACATGCTAGAGGAACACGTGAAGGGTACAAGTAATTGTGGTCAACGCAGCCACTTTCACAGTTGATACGCTGAGTATGTTGCTCGGTTGATCAAACAGTTGAGCTCTTAAACGACGGGAGAATTTGTTAGTTTCAGTTACATTGATAAAATTATGTGGAAGGGAAGTTAGCATCCCTTTATATTAAAAAAAGTTTAATACATAAATACGACAAAAAACCTAAAAACTAACTAAAAAATTGTATTAATATGTGTCATAACTCGACAACTTCTATACAGCTTCTGAAAAACACGATATTGCTTTATAAGAAATACAACTCAAAAGTTGGAGAGCATTATAAACAAATCTCTACCTCGATCTGTCCATAGTACCTCTACCTGTCCAGGAAACCATGAGTAATCTTCGCCAGAGCCACATCTCCACTGTTTCAAGGTGTTTTCCCATCTTTTTTAAGCTTCGACCAACTTTTACAGCCATATAGCAGCTTCGACCACATCTAACGCTTTACAAATCTCTTCTTGGTCGCAATGGATATTCAACCTCTTAATATTATTGAATGCACATGGATCCAAACTATGTAACAAGACTTAATTTCAATAAATTAAGATTGATGGTTGGAGCACATACTTTTTCTTTCTATTTCTTCGAGATATCAGTTATCAGTTATCGTGGTATCAGTTAGATGCAATTTATGATTTGACATCTTCAAACTGATTTCAGTTGATTCAATGTGATAATTTGATTAATAACTGGATACGTTTTTAGCTTGTTTTCCACCTCGTATTTCACGTAAAGATGTTTTTTGATCGAAGCTGAATGGGAGTTTTACGGTATTTATTTTTTTTAGTATTATTATTATTATTTTATTTCATCATGCTACATCGAGGAGCAGACTTACTCGTTTTATTCATATGCGTGAAGGTACATTCCATTCGACGGGCTTCTTAAGTTTCCGTCTCCGCAATTTCCCTTACATGGATGGGGTGGACCCGTGACTATGGTAAAGAGGGGTTGTCAAAGCTTCCCAGCGCTGGAATCGAATTCGCAAAGCAAGCTTTTAGACCACACGGCCACACGCTCCAGTATACGGTATACTCATTACAGTTCTTCCAGTTAGCAATTTTAGCCTCTCTCTCGCCTCAGTCATCTGAAGTTTCAATGATAGGGCTAAACGTTCTGATAAACATCGACCATGGCTGATACAGTCGAGTTCACAATTAGTAATGACGAACTTTGTAACTTTTTAAAAACAACGTAGAATTTCGTACTCAGGATACCCGAAGTCAAAACTCATACAGTTATGTTTATCAGCATATGACTGACTGATATTCTCTAGTGAACCAAAGGAACTGACTCTGAAGATAATAACCCTGCCTTTCGTATGTAGCCTCTCTATCACACGAAGTGAAAATGAGGACTCGTTTAACCTAAAAGAAACGAGAGACCTAACCTGGAAGATACAAGAGACTTTTAACAGCTCTGGCTTTTGTTACATAGATGAAAATAAAAAATTAGCTGATTATTGCTTTTTTTCTTCAGCATCAACAGCGGTACAGTGCTTGACAACTGGAAGTCCCCGTTATGATGTAACGTTATCTCCAGTGTTAAGGTCGTTGAAGTAAATTTATGTTAAAAGACAAAGTTGACATTTTCCTGACGTAGTTTAGTCCCTGCCCTGATCGTAAGCGTGTTGGTTTTTACGGTAAACTGGAAAGCACGTGCAAACGAATGAAGAATATCTTCCTAGTCACTGTTTTCAATGGAGAGAGAATTAGCATCGATTTCCTGTGGTAATAGACTTTCGTTGAGAAATTCAACCACGAAGCTAACATCTTGATGACGTCATATGATACTTGAAGTTCCGCTTCAAGCTGTCTATCACTGATGAGTGATACACGGCCGCAGTGGTTGGTAAAAGAATTATCAGAGGAAATCCTTATGATCTTGCCCAGGCTGAAGTCTAGACGATAACCATGAGTACGGTCTTGTTTACGTTCTTTCAATCCCATTCCGCCTTCACAAAACTCTGTATGATCTGTTTTCTTTAACGTGTGACATTGAGTTTTCTAGCTTCCAGCTGTCGAATAACATAAGTCCATAGGTGAGTAGAGCTAACAGAATTGGTGCCGTGTCTAGTCAGTTTTAATTCAAGGCTCTTTGTAATAGTTTGTTGTCATTGAACTGATGTGGGTATTTACTACCCTTGTACTTTGACGTGCAGCTATACACTAATGCCGTTTTAAGCTAAAATTAGAGGCTTAAAGCAGTGTTTTGAAGTTAAAAGCTTGAGGGTAGCATAACCGAGGCTGTTATATGTGTTGCTGTTACAGAGGAAGTGAAAACACCTAAATATCTGTCGGGGTCATCGAGGGACAGAGCAGGCTCTATTTGAAGGGACCCTTGGACCATACTCGTCTTTGTGCAGTTAACCCAATTGTGCTCAGGAGGGGAGGGGGGACGACTTTTAAATTCGATGTAATCTAGGAACGGTAAGTACCATGGTACTCAATATTGGTACACTTAAACGTCTATCCGTTACTGCTAAAATGTGAAAATAACTTTGATGCAATTGCTATATTTCATAAGATGTAGATCAACATTAGATTTTGACGAAAATTCTTGACAGTTTCTATTTTGTCATCAAATTTAGCTGTTAGGGAGTTTTAGATCAGAGAACCAGGACTAGTTTACTCACTGCGCACCTTTCTGCGCATATTGGCGGGAATCTTCACTTGAACTCGTCGTAAACATTATAGTCTTGGACAACTTTCATCGAAAATCTGGTCGTGTAGAGGACGAGTATTTCCAGGTGTATTTCTCGAAATTTTCCTGAACGTCTTTCATTTCATCATGGATATAAGTCAAAGAGATTTGTTTATCTGGAAGAAAGAGCACGAAAGATGTCTGATAGTGGAGTTCCTATTAGTGGAGCCGTTCTTGCATTGGCCAAATTCAAAAGAGAGAAGATGGGCTTGGAAAGCTGTAGCTGACCACTTTAATGCTCTTGCAAGCATCATATTTTCAGTTTCTGGCAGGGCAGTCGGAAATAAGTTCACAAAGCTGCTCGAAAAGTGTAAGGAAGACGATGTTATTTACTGGCAACCTTAATGCATGTGCCAAACGAGGGATTTCATCATGACTCAATGACAACCCAATCGTAGTTCCAGTATTGATATACTGCTATTCCTCTTCCTCATCCATCACATTGTCTGCGCAAAGCGAAGCAAGTTGATTAGCACCCACATTAGTTTACGGGAAAACTTGACTATGGCTTAGCTTTCATTTGAACGTTTCTTGTGAAAGTCGAGGACAAGGCATCCTCTTGGGGTACTGGTCCTCGTCCTCGTCCTGGTTCTCGCATCTAAAACTCCCTATTGACTTACAGTGGACTTTTGAAATTCATTTGCTTGTATAAAAATGCATAGTAAACAAAGGTGTTATAACATTATTTGTTTCTAAAATGTAGCAAGCCTTTGCGTAAGTGGGTAATTTACGCCTGAAGATGTCTTTTCATAGCAGATCCACACGAGAACTTTTCAAACGCAAAATTTGAGCAGGTTTGCGAAACATTTAAATATCAAAATAGCGCTGTTTGGTTACAGACATAATAGAATTAATAGTCACAAAATTTCAAATTTTAACATGTAGAGGCGGAAAATAATAAGGCAAGGTTTTATATGGGGGCACTAAAGCACCTCTACGAGTAGAATAGTGCAAAATATTCTGACGCTTGTCGACTCAGTTGTTGCCATTGATGGTAGATATGTGTCAGGTCTTGAGTCGTAGTCTTTTTGGAGGTACGTTTCGAGAGATACTTCGCCCATCTTCAGGCTTAAGATGGGAGAATTATCTCTCGAGACGTAGCTCCAAAAAGAGTAGAATAGTGTTAAAAAGCTGAGTTTAGATAGATACGCCATTTTTTCTGCTAAAAAGGTGATTTTTGGGTGTAAACCCATTTTCACGGCTTACCCATTTCATGAAACTTTAAATAGATAGCGATTGACGTATGGTGTGCAACATCATAAATCAAGGTAGAAATTATTTCTCCGAAAACTAATCATTCCCCCCTTTGGCCTAGGGCCGGGATAATTACCCCGCTTAAGTCCTCAACTTGAAATTCTGCAGACGTGCATTTAAATCCCGTAGGCATCGATTGAAAGGTGCAAAAATTATATTTGTCGTTTGAGACACAACGCAAATGAAAATTCTGTGTTCCCATATTGCATCTTTGCTACGCCAATTTCCTACATTTTCTAAATTTCCTCAAATTCATATGTTTAAGAATATGAGAAGCATGATGTCAGCATGCTGAAAAACAACAGCAATATTTATACAGGGTAATCTTGCCAGCGTACGAGTAAATGGGGTCATCAATAAGAAGAAGAATGTGAAACAAACGCTTACCTTAGTTGATGTTAGTCGGAATTCTTTTCTCTATACAGGACAAGGAGGTCTGGGACTGAAAAAGAGAAGAATGAGAACTACTCTCTCAAGACGTATAACCAGTATTTTGTGAAAATGTCGTTATTGATTTCTTTGCATCTCTTTTCGATGCTTTGAAGCCATATGTTGTCGTAAACAGACATCTTTCGTAAGATTATCTTTGAAAGTATAACCACAGATGGTTTAAAGATAAAATTCTTATTCTACCCTGGGTGCTTTCGTCTCACATCATTGAGACATTATCACTATGCTAAAGCATACAAGTGTTTTATAATTGTAGTTAATAGAAATATCAGGAATGCCCCTTAATACATTTCCACTAAACTATGCATTTAAATGGGAATCGAAGATGTAGATTCAAATGAGTATTCTAAGATTGCTCCGCGGCATCGAAAAGACGTGCAAAGATTACGTAAGTTGTGAGTTGGGGACGCACTTTTTGAGATTTTGCCACGACAATGGTTATCAATTTCGTCATGCATGCAACTCTGTTTCATTATAGCGTCATCTGGCGTATGCTACCGCAAGTACAGAAGGAAGAAGGGTGTTTGCCGTAAGCCTTTAAAATTTGTCAACGGCAGCATAGATTACAGGGAGTGCTGTAGATTACCGCTGGCCCGAGGATGGGAGATGGCGGCAGGATCAATATGTATAAAGTGTGTGAAAATAGGTAAGTGGCTGCAATCATTAACTATTGACTTTGTCATGTTATAAAAGGTTCATTATAGTGATAGAATTTAACAGTCTTAGAATGTGATATTTAATATTTATAATATAGTACAATTTTAACTAGTGTATCATTGTCATTGTTACTTTTACTATCAAATGTCCTTAACTTCCTTATGCTGTTGATCATAATAATGCGATAAAGCGGAACTTTTGGGATTACGTAAATCGCTTTGTTATTGATTCACGTGCCGTACTGAAACTAACTCTTGCATCCTCTCGATGTGTTGAAATTTTTCAAAAGTTTCCCAGCAAGCATTGCCCAACTTTTGATTATGTTTTGCTATCGTGAATTCCCAGATTTAATCTTCCACATTTTAGTTCCACATTTTAGTCTTTCACATTTTGTCTTTGATTCCAATCCTCCAACGTATCAAGAAATCACAAGATCAGTGATAGGTATAGATTCTAGACGTAATTATTGCCCTTTTGGATGTTGATCATTCTGTGGAAGCGTTAGCAGTATTATCGCTGCTACGTCATACCAGTTGTCGCCGAGGTTTTGAAAAGGAGGAATGTAACGGCGATTTGGAATTTCAACCAATCAGATCAGAATTGGTCCCATTAAAGATCGTCTTTTCAGTTTTAAGAAATCATTTCTACAACTTTCATAAAGGAAAGAAATTTATAGCAAAGACGGTTCAAACAGCTGTATCAATGGCATCAGTGACACTTTGTAACATAGAGCACAGCTTGCACACATCATACGTAAAGCTAAGTTAAAACAAAAGTTATCATGTATGATCTTAAGAATGCCCATGATGAGGTTTACCATAAATCAATTCTTGTAATACTTGCTTGCTACGTCTATTATATTGACCACCAGCTTCAACGACGTTGTCACCTTAGATGTTTACATCTAAAGTCTTCATTGACATTGCGACACTCACAGGACCATGCTCGTATCATTGTTCAGCTCTTTCCAAACGAGCTTTAGCACATAATTTCAGGAGTAGGTACTTTGCCACATCATCATATCTTCGCTTGTACTCTTTTTGAGCAAGCTTACTACATTAACTTACGACATGGCATATTCTTTCTCCCATTCCTCTTCAGATCTCGATATGAAACTTAATGTAGTTAGTTCTAAAAACTTTTTGCGGAGTACCACAAGCCAGAGCCTCCGTACATCCTTTCAAATCCCCTTTCTTGACCACTGACAGTACTTGTCCCTGTCTACACCGTCCTTTTCCCTGATACATTCCCCATGCACTCTTATCTTCGATCCACTCTTCCTGCTTCATCCACTGTTTTTATTCTTTAAATTCGTTGGGACACACAGCTTCTTCAACTTTCAAACTTTCATGACTTCTTTGCTTCACTGTCCCCTATGAGCTTACACAATCATTACAACTGATTGGACCTTTCCATCCTATCTTCTTCTCATGGTATTGGTGAACTCAATCGAACTATTCGTTGACATATCAGAATACTCCTACAACTATTGCCGCAAGATATTCCATAATACTGAAAATCCCTTGACATAACCTCTAGTTTTCAGTTGTAACTCGGGACGATGCTAATGCCTTCAGAGCTACCGAGTTCAACAAATAAGCCAGGAATATCAACACAGAACATAGAGAGAAAAGCAATGCAGGGATTCAAAACGACAAGTCACGTAGAAAAAGTATTAAGAAAAGACTAATGTAAGCTACGAAGTTAATAATAAACCCTGTAATAGCAACGCTAGTTGTGCGGAATGGACTCAAAAATTCCAAGCTAGCAATGAATGTAGCGGTCAAAAGTAAAGTTTGGGACCTCAAATTTAAAACTGTTGCACCTACAAGTGGCACTAGTATAAACCCAGCTGTGCTGTTGTATGGTCAAATTAAGTGGCCGTAAATTAACAATAATAAGTGAAATCGAGAGACGAATTTCAAAAGTAGTTCGCCACCACCTTTTGCGTGTTCTCTCAAACTGACCTCGAATTGAAATCGAGTCGTGGCTCCTAGTTGTAAAGCACACCTGTGCATTACCAGATTGACTAAGTTTTTGCTTTTTAAAGTTTTCTTCAAAGGTACTGTTCTCGTTAGCAGGGAGCAAGTCATTAGAATCTGTTTTTGTGTTGTTTTTCTTAAAAGGCTACACTAACTTTTCTTTATCCATATGATAAATCAGTCAAAGTAAAGAAGCAGACGATAAATATAACTGAGAAACAACATTACCTTGGGTGCGTTTGTGTATCGAATACTAAATATTCGAAGGTCCAATTTGAATGACGAAGAAAAGAGGTTAAATGCCGGACCAATACAAAGCCCTAAAGAATAAGCAGTCATCAAACCACTACAGTGTCGTCGCATCTGTTCAATGCTATGGCATCTACCGTACTTTCCATACGCAATTAGAAACATGGAATCTAGAATTCCACCTAAGAGACATCCAATCAGAATCATGTACGAGTTCTTAGCAACACTGTACATGACATTGCCAACAAGTGTAATAGCAATGATGAGAAGTACTATTGTTCGAAGTCGTAAGGTTGTATCTGCAGTACGTCCCACGACTAATGCACTCAACATACTAGACGAGTAGTATGCACAGAATATGATCCCATATTGAATAGCTATATTCCGTGTTTTTAGTTCCTTAAGGTAGTACAGAAGGCTAGGTGGTACCACAGAATTCTCTGCTGCGATTCAAAAGAATGTAACTAAAAGTACACGATGTATTCTAGAACTTTTTTTCATCCACACTTCCATCGTCGTCCTATAAATTTCAGAACGCGTTTTTGTTTTGGTACTTCATGCAACAGCAACCCTTGTTTATTAGTATATACTGTAATTTCCAACCCCTACTATTCCAACCTCCCTATTATTGATATTTGCTGAAGTTTCCAACCCCCTGTTATTCTAACCCCCTCTCTTATTCGGAACGTGAGGGCAATGAAAAGAAACCATTGTTATAACCCTAATTATGCACTGATATCTGACAATTACTCGATTTTAATCTACAGAGGTAAGAAATGTAATCTCGTGCAAGTGACTAAATATGATTAGGGCCTATAATTTGAACGGATAGAACGTGAGGTATAAGATATACACTAGAAACCTATTAAGGAAAATGGTTATCTACTTCTTGAATTTCGGCGCATGACAAGAGCGTTGACCTTGTTTCCAGCTCTCTAGGATACTAACCATTATCTAGTTGGGCTGGATATATCTATATATACTACCAAGCAGTGTTAAAACAGAGAAGTGAAATACCGCAGTTACTTTAGGTTTTGCCTTCTATCCGGTGATGCTCATATAACCACGAAACTGGATAGGACGTGAAACCTATAGTAACTGCGGTATTTCACTTCTCCGTTTTAACACTGCTTGGTAGTATTTGGTTCTATGTTTGTTGTGTTAAGCACTCAAGCAACGGTATCAACACTTGTTCGTATGTATATATGTGTATGTTTTTAGGCGGCAAACTCGATTTCGAGCGCAGCCTATTTCTCAGTCAGAGTGAGCAATGTCCTGGGGAGAGATTGCATTTACAGGTGTGATCTCCCGTTGACTCCCCCAACCGGTAGTCTTTATATCGGCTTTAGCTGCATTCGAACCCACAACCTCTGGCATGTGAGCCCGATTCCTTAACCACTAGACCACGGCGTCTATATATCATATATACAGCTAGAATACGTGCACAAATCTGTAGCTGAAAATAACAGCTCGTAAAATACATAAAAGTAATTTTTCTAAACTACTAGATTAGTGAGTGATACTAGATGAAGCAGTCTAACCTTGTGCATATGAACATGAATCAGTCAAAATAGAAAAGCAGACGATATAGAAGATTGCATAACTGAGAAACAACATTTTTTTTCGTGCATTTTGTTTGTTTAATACTAAACACTCGAAGGTACAATTTTTATGATGGAGGACAGTGGTTTAATTCCGTAACAATGCAAAAACCAGCATAATTTCACAAATTGACGCTAGATGTACTATTGCAAATGTCCATGGTGTTGTATGTACCGTTGTAAATTTCCAGGGTGGTACAGTACCGTTGTAAATGTCCAGGGTGGTACAGTACCGCTTTAAATGTCCAGGGTGGTATAGTACTGCTGTAGATTTCCAGGGTGGTATATGTACCGTTGTAAATGTCCATGGTGGTGTATGTACTGTTGTAGATGTCCAGGATGGTGTATGAACCGTGGTAAATGTCCAACATATGTTATGCAACTCAATTCCGTGCATTTGTTGGAAGGAGTAGTGGAAATTTAAAAGAATCTATCAGATGAATCCATTCATATGAAGATTGTCGTACCAATCATACTCCATGACGATCTCTTCAATCATTGTTATCAAATCGCTTCTAAGCAAGATTCAACTCATTAAACTCGATAATGTTTTATCACTCATATTTGCAGAAGGGACTTGCACGAATGACACAATCATTATACAATAAACTCCGAAACGATTGACATTACAAGTGGAGGAGAAGCTCCTCCTGAAGAAATGCGTACCTCTTCCAGCCTACAACGAAAATGTCTGGTTTATATGAAACCTTTACTTGTGTATGTGGTAAATAGGCGCATCTGTGTTTTTCATCATGAATATTTACTTTTAGTTAACTTTTAGAATCTGCTTGTTTTTCCCACTTAGTTGATGGAGGTTGGGGAGCCTGGACTTACGACACGCCCTGTTCAGTTACTTGTGACTCAGGCACACGAAAGCGAAGCCGAAAGTGCGACAATCCAAGTCCGCTAAATGGAGGCTTCTATTGTAAAGGAGATTCCTCTGAAGTGAAGAGTTGTTTCTCTGGTACAAAATGCCCAAGTAAGACAATGTTTCATTGAGAGTATTTTGTAGATGTTTGAATCTAAATTAATAAATATTTTCAATGCGGTATACGTTTTTTCACACTGTTAACCCTGTAATCAGCCCCGGGAAATTCTTACCGCCGTGCTATTCGAGGTTGATGTTGTACCAGCAATATTGAGAATAGAAGGCAGGTTTTAAGATACGGGTTTTCTTCATCCTATTTGTATTTCTAAGGTTGTTTAGTCACTTTAAAAGACATTCTTTGTTTCGTAACACTTGTGTTGGAAGCCTGTCGTTAAATACCTACACGAAACCCTGTTTTTTCCACAAAGGCGACTTCATTGAATGTATCATGATCCTTTCGACAGGGCATAAAAGCTTGATTGATTGAGCTCCCAATTTTTTGGAGTCGCCTTGGATGCTAAATTTAAGAAGGTTTAGACTGTCCCATGACTTCAACAACGTATCATTCTCTCTGACTCGTTTATGATGCCTAAGCGAGAAGAAAAAACCGCTGTCTAGTTTATCAAAGCTCACTTTCTGAGGGCGTAACAAAAATGGCCATTGCAACACGAGGAAATACGGTTCTTCCATCAGAGATTGTGTTGAAAAGTATCTTCCTGTCTACTCATTCCTTTGATAGGGTCAAGATGTCAAGCATCTTTCTAGAAATGATGTGCATTAAAAACATTTTTGTTTCTAAAGAGAATAGGAATCATGCATGGTTGGCATCGCAAAGTTAGGAGATACGGTTCTCTTCAGCAACAAAATCATGTCGAGTGTAAACCAATAGATTCTAGTTTTTCTGGGTCAAGTGCTTGTAGAATCATAGGGGGTTGCCGTGTTTATTGAAACTTAAGAAGAGTACAGTTGAACACAATCATTGTCTGTCGTGAGCAGTTATATCAGAAAAGGGTGAGCAGAGTTGTAACATTTGCAATAATACTGTATGTGGGGAGCAAAGGTTCTGTTTAACTTGTAATATGAAAGAGATTGTAATTCTTAAGCCAAGTTCATGCTGTCATAATATTCCCTGTTCTTTCAACCATTTGCAAACTACAGCAAGTCGCCAATAAAAAGTAGTAATCTGGAAGCTCCTTCTCAATGTGGTGGATAGAAAGAAACAAGGGCTAGTTATGATGATGATGATGATAATGACGAAGATGGTGATAATTGTTATCATTATAATTATGATGATGGGATCGTAATTGTTAAGCCAAGTCCATGCTGTCATGATATTCCCTGTTCTGTCTACCATTTGCAAACTACAGCAAGTTGCCAGTAAAAGCAATAATCTTGAGGCTCCTTCTCAATGTGGTGGATAGAAAGAAACAAGAGCTAGTGATTATGATGATGATGATGATGATGATGATGATGATGATGATGATGATGATGATTGTTTCGGTAGGAAACCCGTTCAGGTTAATAATTTACTTAATTGATTTACTTACGTTATTTTATTATTTTAGATCAATAAGTGTTTAAGCTTACTTAGGTCCTGTTAGAGCAGAGATAAACAACATGGCGAGAAAAAGACTAACAAGACTGAACATGCTAACCGGACAGATAAAATAATGCAGTATATCGCTAATCATTAAACCAGGAATAGTTTCGTTGAATCAACTTTGTCTTTTGGACAAGCAGGATACGCCACAGAAATCGAATAGAAAGTAAAATCGGATGTAAAATCAGAAGCAGAATCCAAATGACGATGAAAATGATTTAAGCTAGCATAAGAGAATCCAAAACGCCTGTACCAAGGTGAGCGCAGTTTCGGATCAAAGAATGATACATAGACTGATGTTTAAAATACTAAGCATTAGACAAGAAATCAGTCTAAACGGAAAGTACTAAATTTTATTAAGTATAGGTGGTGACCTGTTTTCATCAGAGTACCAGAGTACCATCAGATGATAATGATGACGATAACGACGATGACAACGATGATGGCGATGATGAAGATGATGAAGATGATGGCGATGATGGTGGTTATGACGATGAACTGGATAAACATTAGGAGCAGAATCGGAAGATTTTACGTCTTCAACTCTCTTTGAAAGGGGTCAGAGTGCTTTGCAAGTTTGTTCTGTTGAAACGAAATGTAAGATGCCGTTTCTGACGTCAATGGCAGTAAGCGATATATCGATCTGCCTTGCGTGATAAATCATTTCACGTGCTGTGATGTACTTCAGCGGACCTAAAGATGATTCTAACGTTACAAGATGGTTTTCAAGATCACGACAGCGGAACTTAAGCTCAGTCGTGATAAGGTCAATGAAGTCATGTACAATTAGTCTGTAATTTAAACCGTTGTGTTGATGTGTCTAGTACTCACGCAAGGTTTGTAAAACGTATATGGTCACAACTGACGCACGTGTGACAACCATAGTATAAAACGGAGAAAGTTTTATGAGCAATGTTGGTGAAATGTTGCCCATTGCAAAATTTAACCATGTCGTTTTCCCAACAATTGCATGTCAAAATATTTCCTTTCTAGCTTTTATCAGTGTCGTGTTACACTAGATTAGAAGACTAAAATACCGTTTCCAACAGATTTCACGAAGAGTAAAGATCTTTCTTGACGTTGAATAGAAATCGACATCCTCAACATGATCATCCTCCTCATCCTCACAATCACCCTCATCATCACCCTCATCATCGCCATCCTTCTCATCATCCTCATCATCCTCATCATCCTCTTCATCATCATCCTCTTCATCATCATCCTCATCATCATCATCCTCATCATCCTCCTCATCATCATCATCATCATCTGTATCATCATCATTATCATCATCATCATCCTTATCATCATCCTCATCATCATCCTTATCATCATCCTCATCATCAGCCTGATCATCATCATCATCATCATCATCTGTATCATCATCATTATCATCATCATCATCATTGTTATCATCATCCTCATCATCATCCTTATCATCATCCTCATCATCAGCCTGATCATCATCATCATCATCATCATCATCCTGATCATCATCATCTTCATCTCCCTCATCATCCTCCTTCTCATCCTCATCACCATCCTCATCACCATCCTCATCCTCATAGGTCTTAACATTCTCCTCGTCATCGTCATCATCAGCAGCACCATCATCATCATCCTCATCCTCATCACCATCATCCTCATAGGCCTCAACATTCTCCTCGTTATTGTCATCAGCAGCAGCACCACCCTTGCCCTAATCATCATTATCATAATCATTTTCCTCCACTTTTCCTTCTCAATATCATCCTTATTCCCCTTCTATTTATCATCGTCACTATCATACTCATCATCCCTACCATACTTCTCGATCTCCTTGTCATCATCCTCCTCCTCCTCGTCATCCTCATCATCCTCCTCCTCCTCGTCATCCTCATCATCCTCCTCCTCCTTGTCATCCTCCTCAATCTCCTTGTCATCATCCTCCTCCTCGCCATCCTCATCATCCTCCTCCTCCTTGTCATCCTCCTCAATCTCCTGGTCATCCTCCTCCTCCTCCTCGTCATCCTCCTCCTCCTCGTCATCCTCCTCCTCGTCATCCTCCTCCTCGTCATCCTCCTCCTCCTCGTCATCCTCCTCGTCCTCGTCCTCGTCCTCGTCCTCCTCCTCCTCCTTGTCATCCTCCTCAATCTCCTGGTCATCCTCCTCAATCTCCTCGTCATCCTCCTCCTCCTCCTTGTCATCCTCCTCAATCTCCCTGTCATCCTCCTCCTCCTCCTCCTCCTCCTCATCATCATCATCATCATCATCATCATCATCTTTAGTCTTCTTCAGTCTTCAGTCTCATTACTTCTCAGTCATTTTAACCATTTTAGACAGTATTACTTTTTTATTTATTCTATGATATTGACATTGTATACTTAAATAAAATTTGTATGATTGTTAGGCGCTATGAAAGATTAGCTGTATAGCGCTATAGAAATATATATATATATTATTATTGTTGTTATCATCATCATCCTCATCATCCGCATGATCCTCATCGTCATTATCCTCTAAGAAACCTTTTTTAGATTTGACTAGTATTTGCGTGGCCAATCATATACACACGCATATTAACAATAGACACAGCGTTTTACTGAGGCTCAGAGTTGCTTAAGGTCGTGTCTGTTTCGTGTTTGATTGTGGCTTGTTGACTACCTATGTTCCTAAACGTAATCCCTGTATTACATCATCGATGTGGGAAGACCAAATGCGCTTGTGAGTCAAACGAATTTTTTTTCTTGGTTTTTTGAATATGTCAGTTTTGCCTAATTTTGTTTGGTTTTTTCCCAGTTATTCTTTAGTTCTGGTTTGTTTTTTGTCCTTTCTGGGCAACACGTAGCAGTCGCGGCGTATTTTTAACAGATTTGAGTCTTTTATTTCATAAAGACGTTGCTTGCGTGAACAGGTCGAATTTCTTCCCATTTATTCGCGTTCATTTTGAGGATACTTTAACTGTGTCCGTGACACTTTTTCATTTTCATAAGAAGTATACCATTGGATAGTTGCCTGATTTCGTGTAGCAAAATACACCGAAATTGAATATATACTTGGATGTTTCCCTTTTATTATGAGTTCTTAAAACACTCCGAGAATAGACAATTTTTTAACAGATTCGGAAAATTCTTATTTAACTCTTTTCTACTCTGGTATTTTTCACAACTAATTCTGCTAGGGGCTTTTGGAGCCTTCGTCAAGTAATTTCGCAACCATCAGCCCCATAATACTGAACTTTGTCTTACCCATAGTAGTATCCTTTACTGCTTAAGTAGTAAAAACAATTAGGGTTTAGTTGTTATAGTTCATCAGATATCCAACCGTTTGTTTTACAAAGGTCATCGGTCAGAAGTCATTTCATACATTGCCTGCTAATTTAACCATAGTGTCACAGTAATCTGTTGAAGATTTGTTGTATATGTTTAAAGTACATAACAAAGGGGTAACTGTACTTTTGGAGCAAAATTCAACGATCTTTTCCTTCTATGGGGAAACTGACCACGAAAATAACACTTTGTATATGCGGCTATTGCCGTATTTCGTCGACAACTGCCCCAGATCAGTTTTCAGTTCAGTTTCAAGAAGATGTGAAGATCACTTTATAATTGAAATATCTCTATTTATTAAAAGGCATATTAAAAGTAAAAGGTAAAAAGTTGGAAATGAAAGGTAAATGTTTTCTGCGAGGCTTCAGAAGTAACCCTCCTCTCCCCCGTGAATGGAAACAGGACAGGAGTAAGAAGAAATGTTGCAATGCAGTTTTAGTTGGGTTTTGCTTTACTTTTGTGACTCTCAATTGTCTTAATACAAACAGTGTCAGACTTTGCGATGGAGATCTAGACCAGTTTGAAAAGCAGCACGTTGTATACTAAGAAACTCTTAAGTACCTTTCATCTGGCGGTCGCTATCAACGGGGGGCGTTACAGATGGGAAATGCGTTATCAAGAAGCGTTGTTATGAATGGAGAGCGTTATTAGAGAAGAATAAAATAACAGCGTAGTGAATAGTACTATCGACCGGTGGCAGAAGTAAACTCTATGCACGACACATTTATATCTGTTCTCCTCTACCAATTTTTTCCCAAATCAATTCCAATCCACATGAAAGTTCCATGAAAGAACATGAAAGTTCCATGGTATACTGATGTTACTCTCAAGAGATTATAAACATTTTCCCAATACTCATAACAGATTTTAAAGCTGTATAACTCTGAAGGTATTCGTAAATAATGAATTATAAACTCTGAAATTTATACGCTCAGACCCTTCGGTCAAAATCACTTGGCATCAACAAGGCCTGCCCTACAACTCGTCACTAGCTACTTCCAGAACAGACAGTTGGACTCCTTATGGTAATTTGTAAACTAAATAATGAATTATGTTGTTCACCTCCTTGCGTTTGTTAGAATTCGCATTTTGTTTATGGTTCATAAAGGTGATTGATAGTAGAAAGTCGTAGGGAATATAGTCTGTTCAATATCTAACTTATGTGACATTTGTAACAAGGGCAATTGGATCTTTTCCCATAAATATCAGAAAAAGAGAAACAAATGGGGAGTAAAATGGACCGGTGTCTTGCTAACGTTTCTAAATAGTTGATAGACACTGACTAACACATGTAGGTACAGATCCAAAACTGTTATAATACGAGTCTCAGAATGTTACAAAAGGAAGCCACCCCCTGTTTTTGTTTAGTGTGTGTGTCTCTCTCTCGTTCTTAAGGAAGCAGGTAATAAACCCGAAATGTAAACAAATGGAGAGTTCTGATGGTAGCAAAGAGGGGGAAAAATGTAAAAATGAACAGGGGGGTAGAGGCACTTCAAATCTGCATTGATATCTGTCAATGTAACATTGCATGTTGTATTACTTTATTTGTTTAGTTGACGGCCAGTGGGGAGCATGGGGACCTTGGTCTGTTTGTTCCAAAACATGCGGCTATGGTATTCAAATACGGTCCAAGTCATGTAACTCTCCACGGCCACAGTTTGGAGGAAAAGACTGCTTCGGGCCTAGTGAAGCAAGGAAGAATTGTATCGAAGTGAAGGATTGTCCAAGTACGTATATGTACAGCATGTTCGTGTTATATTAAAATGCATAATACACGTTTCAATACACTTCTATAGAGACCATCTAGTACTCGTAATCTATAGCCACAAGAATTGTTGAGAAGTGTTCAATGATTAGAGAATTCGAGAATGGCATGACGATCAAAAAACTTTAGAACTCATTTCCCATGTGATTTAAAAGTTATTAAGGTTATAAAACTATTACTGCCGTTAGGATAATGTATTTGTATCTCAAAACTTACATCTGTGAGCAAAGTTCCTACCTCCAAATATTCGGAATTAGTTTTAAGATAAATTTATACAGTTTTACGATCTATGATCGTGGCACTAAGAATCTTAAAACTTTTTGTTTTCTTAAAGTTTCGCCTTTATTGGTTTCACCTGAAAAACTGAGTTGCTTTACTGGTCATTCTTGCGACACCTGCAATATCTCCATTTTAGTGCAGGACTGATGGTCAAATACTGTCATAACGATAGCCTATTGCCTTCATAAGGGTCAAGATCATCGATTTCAAATCGACCACTACAGCAAGAGGCGCAGCTACAGGGGGACCTGGGGCATGGCTCCTACTTTTTTGTCAGAAAGAATATTAATGTGTAATTTGTTCGCTACAGAGAGGTTCCTCATAATAACTTTAATTTTGGTCCCCTTAATTTTTGAGCATGCTGCTGCTTCCTGTACGAAGGGATGGTAAATTCCATGTCATAGTTAGGATGGCTAGCATTGTTTTAACTATTTATCAGTATTTACAACATCTTTCCTTCCAACAATAGAAGATCATCAGTATTGTTACAATAACTTAAAAGGTTAGATCGACGGTGTCATGTGATGATTACGATGAGCAGCGTAGTAATAATCAACTACTGTATTCATGATTGTTCTTTTCTTTCTAATAATACATGGCTATTAGCATTGTTGCAAGAGTCACAAAAGTTTAATAGAAGTTTCCATGTGATGGTTAGGTCGAGTGGCAAAGTGATAATCAGCTACTGTATTCATGATTGTTCTTTTCTTTCTAATAATACATGGCTATTAGCATTGTTGTAAGAGTCACAAAAGTTTAGTAGAAGTTTCCATGTGATGGTTAGGTCGAGTGGCAAAGTGATATTCAGTTTGGGGATCTCGGCTTTAACTGGGAAACGTCTTAGTAGTCCGTCTATTTTGGAGCACAGTCGGGCTACTGGGCACGATGTTTCTCAGTCGGATTTTACTATCGTTTCCCAGTGTAACTCTAACCTCTATCTATCTATTCATGAAAGTCTTCTAATTTCCAAACTATAGCCTAATCTCAATAATAACCAGTCAGTATTTCCTTTGTCGTTACTGTGAATGTGCATGTGTTCAATTATGTTTGTC
>JAAAKL020001871.1:0-28561 GCA_010016065.2 Carybdea cf. marsupialis auct. non (Linnaeus, 1758)
TGTATGTATGTATGTATGTATGTATGTTTGTATGTATGTATGTATGTATGTATGTATGTATGTATGTATGTATGTATCGTTCATATGCGCTGTAGTGGTTGCATCCCATTATGAGTATCAACCTCCTTGTCCTGTCAATGTAGATAATGCTTCAGAATCATCAACTTTAAAAAGGGAAGAAACTGCGGCACGGCCAGAATTGTCATCAGGTTTGTCATTTTAGTACCTTATGTTTATACGTTTCTTTAGGGTATCCGTTGCGAAAGTCACATCTGATGCGAAAATTTTAGGTTTTACTTGCAGATGATTTTCAATACACGAAAAAAAAGATAAAAAAGATAGATGATAATTTAATTTATTCCACCTAGTTTAAAAGAAGAAAGAAAGGAAAGTTTCTCTATCCTATCAGCGTTGTAAACCGTCCTCAGGTAAAAGGTACATAGAGGTTATTATGTTCCGGGGTTTCACCTACATTTATTATTTCTTTAGTGAACTTTATTAGTCAAGTATATAATTAAAAACTTTATAAGTGCATGATGTAAGATTGCGAATGTACATTTGTCCGTAAAAAGTAAGAGTGGTTTCCATGCAGAAAGGACAAACTGTTAACTTTACTCATTAATGCCTTTTTATTTACCAAAAGTAAGTACATGCCCTTTTATTTCATGAAATGTTGTACTTTTTCTTCAAACAGGTGTACTGAAAAGTCTCTCGCCCACTGATAAAACACCTGCTCAGTCAACTTTACCTGTACCAGTAGCCGAGGGAACGCCCTCTGCACTACCGGCACCGCCAGGGCCACCCCCTCCACCACCGCTTCCTGGAATGGTACCTCCACCTCCACCACCACCACCGCCGCCGCCTGGAATGCCTCCGCCGCCACCACTTCCGCTGTCTTCAGGGATTGGGGCCGGACCCGGATTAAATCATGGTCAGAAGATGCAGCTTAAGAGAATGAATTGGGAAAAATTATCGACCAATAGCTTGGAGAACACGGTCTGGGGACAGGTATGAGTTTTCTGACTTAATTACGTAAGTATTGGTAGCCTTTTACTTTACTTATGTAGCTCTGCTTTGCTCTACTGCTGTCTTGTCGATTCGTTTTACAGGTAAGATGAAAATGCCTGCCCCTTTATCCATGTGGTCTGTCCATTTTTAGGGTGGACTCTCTATAGATGTTGAATGAGGAAAGTCATGTTTGTAAACTATAACTCATTTGGTTATCCGCATATGTGGCTGAAACACTGCAGGTGTTCCCTTTAAACTATGTCTAGGATTGTCTCAACTCTTGTAGCTGTGTAAATTCCTCCTGTAGCTTAGTTTTTAAATGCTACGTTTCGATGAATAGCAATCAATTTTCGTCTCTGTTGGTTAGGGTCCATGTTTTCAAGACGTTTAATGATATCACAAGACATATTTTGATATGTAACTACTCCATTTTTTATTGCTGGAATATTGTTGTCAGTAGCAATCTGTGGGGACAAATATAGAATAGAAACAGGCGTTTTACCGCTGAACAGTTGGACAACAGTAACCTCCAAGCTAGGCAGGTATCAGACGGTGGTAAATTGCTTAGCAGAGCATTTTAAATGAAATAATACATTTTCGGTGAATGTTCGGTGGATAAAGCAACAGAAAATAACACTTTAAAAGGGAGCTCATATTTTTGTGTACATTACTAATGGATGCCCATGTGCATAACCTAGCTCTGTATCTCGGTCATGTTTGCGTAAGTTACGTCGCCACAAGACATTTGTAACCATTGTGTGCTTAGAGTGGTTGTGGGTTTTGCTACGAAATCTTACGGAATGGAATGACTCGGATAATGGCATAACGTATTTTTTAGAGTTTCACTATATTGAATGGAATGACAGAATGTTGAACAGCGACAATCTGCAAGCAATACTTGTTTAATTTCTGTACGGAGAAGATTGGCCTACCTATTCCCTAGAAATTGACTTCGCCCCCCTTCACATGATCCTGTCGTGGCCTTTTAGACGGTAACCTTGTTAGAATATCGAATGACGAATTCACATTTACTCACCACTTAACAAAGATAAAACTCCAGATTCATACCTTCAAAGCTCTTTAAATCATGTGCATCCGTTAGGTAGCCACTATTCTTCACAACCTGTCCAAAAGATATAGAAAGCTATTACAAGTTTCACTATATTAGATGAAGTTTAAACATTTGTCGGATAATTGATGATAGTTACTCCAGCCCTTTTTTTCTTTTAGCTCGCTTGTGTAGCATAGTAAAGTATGACGTGATGTTTTCGTGTTTCACACGTGCTCAGGATTTAGAAGAACTATATATTAGCAGACACTCTGCCCTTTTGTGCGGCGTCAAAAACGTATAGTGTTATCCAGATCGAACTTGTGTACAAGTTGGATCTCAGAGGGCAGCCTTTTTAGAGATTTGTGATTCAGAAGGGCCGGGCGTGTAGGAGATGAGTTTCCCGGAGCAAATCTGATGACTTTTAGATATGTAAGACTCAGAAATCACAAGCAGCAGCATTGTCAGCTTTTAATGTGTCTGCATATACCTGCGCCTTCTAACTTCATTTCATGACCGCATGCTAGTTTCATTGCATGAGCATAGTTTTTCTCTTCATACACTACTGATCGAGGATACCTCTTCTTCTTCTCTATCCCGTAACCATTGAAGGTCGTTGGGGCGCTGCGGTACTCTGACGAATAATAATAATATTACATGCACCTCTAAAGATTGCAAAATATAAGTAAGGCCACCGTGGAGACAATTGAATAGTTATGCTAGACTTCGGCAGATTATTACTATCACTACTTTAACAGGATTTGGTGAATGTCGCCCAGGAAAGCTAGCAATAGACAGAAGTAATTTTAAGAAGTACAAAGTAAGTATATTTTGCACAAACTAAGAAGGCATTCAAAGCTTTAAAAATAATTCAACATATTTGACCGGCTCCAAAAGACAAATTTCCCATACAGTTGGCTCAGAACTTGCCAGCTCACTTAAACCTCTGTCTCACAGTAGAGATGTTGCAGAGATGTTAAGTCTTTTCTACAGGTACTACTTTGGTAAGTTTTCTTCTGAGTTGGCTGAATTGGTTCCTCTTCCCCTCTTCAGGTATTCCTAAACCAAACAGAAATTTCTATGCTAACAGTTTCTTCCCTAGGACTGCCAAGATCTGAAACTATCTGTCTTCAGACTGCTTCCCTCTTTCTTATTATCTTGAAATCTTTAATGTTTTCGTCTTTAATTACATCTATTTCTCTGTTTACTTTCCATTTGTACTTCATTCAAAGTAACTCAATACGTTTAAGTGGCAACTATGCCTTGTATTGAGCGAAGGATTTACAAAAAACCAATAATGCGCACTTAAGTAGGAATGTTGGAATGCTGACATAGACACATAGAAGGTAATAATTTCTCCTTTATTACAATGGACATGAAATATCCGTGTCTTCATCGGACAAAAATTCTCCTATTTTGCTCCAGAATGTGACCTTGAGTCAGATCCACCTTATGGTCAAATGAGTTCTAGGGTAAGTTTAATTTACGGTGAATGCTTGTTGCGCTGAAATAGAGATGAAAGGTGTCATTATTTTGTAGTGTTTGCAATGCTACTTGTTATATAGTGACTGAATGCAATAAAACGGAAGCAACGAATGATAACGTTCAAATGGGTTGACTGTCACAATTCATGATTCTAAGATAGTAAGATTTGTTCGCCGTGAATACCAACGCCATTCCACTAGACGTTCATTGATTCAAACAGGAGTAAACTTTGGTTATTTTTGTGTTTGTCTCTGTGGCTTTTATTCTCGCAAGACAGGTATTGCAACTTTTACTGTTACAGTTATTGCACTGTTGCTTTTATAGACAGGTGATAAGAAATAAAAGTCTGGAAACGATAAGAGATAAACGATTTTCATAAGAAACCTTTTATAAGAAATACGAGTTTCAAATTTTTCAAAAACAAAATGACTTCTAAGGAACACCGCACTTTGAATTGGATTTTCCCAGGAAGCATAAAAAAGACAAAACACGGGAAAGAATGCTAGAAACGTAATAGGAAAGACATCGCCTGGCTCTCTAGAAATGGCTGCCAACATGACTAGGGAAGAACGAGCGTCTGGTCTTTTCGTGTATTTACGTTAGCTATAAACGAGCAGCTGTAGGATATATACCTAAGCAACTTTGTGCCTTATCCCAAATTTTGTATTTCTTATGAATGAAAAGCGCATTTGATGAGGATTACCGCGCTGTAAGTAAAGGGAAAATAAAACGTAGAAGAGGAACAGTACTGATGACTTTTTAGTTTATAGGGAGATATAACTAGAGCAAAGGCCGCGCAAAGAAAAGCATGCGAATACTCGAAAACTCTTGTATCTCGCTTTCTGGAAACAGAACCCGACCCAGCAACTCTCAGTTTATGCAACCACGTAGAGTCATGACGTTTGTCATAAAAATTCATACAATAACTATTTCACCGATGGGAAGATTTTTGAGAAGAAGACAATACTTTGCATGCTGCAGAAAAAACGCAATTATAGATATGGTCAAGAATATCCTTATGCTACATCTTTCCGGTTTTAATTTCAATTGCCATTTGTCTTGCCTTTTTGTGGACAGTTGTCCATTACGTTGTTTGCGTTGTGCTGTGACGTCATGTCTAGGGGCCTAGATTAGAATGGAGATAGTGAAGCTTCAAATCCAAACATCGTACCAATCACAATTTTCCCATCCAATGCCATCACCTGAGACAAATAAGTTAAAAAAGTTAAAATTTTTTTAACTGTGATTTCAAAATTGGTGCCCTCTTTATCAGTATCATCATACTAGAGCACATTGTGCTGTAAGATAATAAAATCAGTCCGGTTGATGTTGAATACACTCTTCATGAGCATTCTCCGTTGTAAAGGGATTAACACATGAGTTCCAATTCCGTTCCGTGTAGGTACAAAATGTATCTTGGCAGCAACAAGTTTTTATGTAGTGCATGTTTTAAGAGCCGAGTTGAAGGAGGTTGGCCGAGTAATATTGGTGCCAAGCTAATTTCAGTGACACCATACTAATTCTGCAACCATCTGATTTTACTTAAGTGCCCTCCTTGCTGAATTTTGCACGTAGCTTGCAAGACAAAGTTTCTTTAAAGTAAAATAAGTATCGTCACGTTTCACGTCATTGTTATGTATCTACCAGTCTTCGAAGACTCACTCAAGGCTCTTGACACTCGAAAGGAAGAACTCGTCCTTAGGCATAATCTTTCATAGCTATGTGATCCTTGAAAGCGATAAATTTTGCACCCACAGAGGTAAATGTACTTGTGTAAGTTGACATATATTATGATAGCTTACTATGCTAACAATTTATTGCAGATGATATGTATGTGTGGTGACGTCGTATGATCAACATACAAGCAGGCTTAGCAACAGTTTTATTTGCAAGGATACTGGTCACCTTATATCTGCAGCACTCGATCAGATAATTACTTTACAAAAAAGTCCATCCTCTGCGACTGAATAGTGTTAAGATATTGTTATCCTTCTTGATCTTGCAACACTTGTACATTTGTTATTGTATTGTTTTCACCATGTCATAAAGATAGACGAAAGAGTAGAATGAAACACCTTTAGCGATTGAAATCTGATATTATTTTATTTCATGATAACTGGAAACAGTTTCCTTAAGTTCTGTTTACACAGCTTGTCACTTTACTGCATAATACGATGGACAGCTTTTAATAGTTGACGTTCATGAAAGCTTCATGTTTCGCGTCTGAAAATACGAAACGAAGCTCCCCAGTTGTCGTACGATATCTCTTGTGTTAATTATAAAGTGGCACTCTAGCAGTTATAATGGCCTATATTTGTCATAACACCATGAGTCACCGGCTATGATAGTACCTTTACCTATTCGTTAAATTTGATAATAGCGTATTGTTACCCTGACTAGGAGCGACATGGTCGAGTTGTAAGAGTCATAATCAAAAGGGTATGAGACCGTAGAGGTCCAAGTCGCTGCCTTCTTGTTTACTTCTGGGTAAGTCTGTACTTTTATTATGGTGCGCTGTACAAAGGCGTAATATTTTGCCGTAGTTGGAACAGCAAAAGTACACATGCAAACATGTTGGCTTCACCCTCCAACGTGCTGCGGGGTAAAATTGGTTGAAAAGCTTTCTTAGATTTTCGTATCACAAAGTGTGCCGTATAAATACCAAGTACGGTAAGTTTAAATGCATAGTATACGAGTTTTGACAAGTAATAACTTCAACTGAATCTGAGGGTTCTAAACCTTTTTACCGTATTTTATATTTACCTTGGCGATATCACTGTTATTAAGTGATAGGAGTATGCTAGAGTGAACGTTTTTTAGAAGGCACAGCTTGTACTTACTCCTAAGAAACTGACGAAAACTGGTCAATAACTCCTGTGTGCACCTAATGCTTAACCAAATAAATAATGGGAATGGTTAAGGTTGCGTGTTGTAGGTATTTGGGTGGTCAATCGGGTCTTGCCATCACGTTACTAAACAGGAAGGGGGAAAAAGACACTTCCCGGCAGATAGCTCAACCCTTTCTCTTTGAGTCGGCATCTCCTGTCTGTATAGCTCCTCTTTCTTTAGGAATTTTTAACTCTCTCTCTCTGATTGGTCAACTATCTATTATATCTCCAGAAAACACCCTCCCGCTGTGGGTGTCCCAGTTTTTTCTTTAGGGACAGTTTTACAAAATTCGTAAACTCAACGTTTACTTTACGTTTGTAATAAAAAAGTGTTGCACAATTGTACCGAATTAAATCGCAGCTGCCTGTATGGCTGGATTAACTAAGAATCTCTTGGTTTCGAGACAGTGCGAAGTTGAAACTTGTCCACATCCATTTTTGTAATCAAAATTGTTTGAAAAGGATACTGTTTAGATATCATATTATATACATTTTAAGTATGGAGGTAGGAAATAAAAGCGAGAAGTAATATATGATGCCATACAAACCTGATGACTTGTTGTATCAAGATTGGATCTGGATCTGGAAGGAGACACGTGTATATTTTTTGCGTATTATTCGTTACGTTACACACAACTACGACTTTTTCAGCATTTCTCGCCTGAATAGGGACTCTGTCTGTATATGGAATATACAAATCTTTGAAGAAAACTTGCTGCTAATAGAACTGTACAAATTTTTTTGCCTCGTTTCCAAAGCAATTTTTAAGCTATTTCGCTTGTGACGAATCGCAAAGTTTTTCTTTTTATGAACCTGATACCGTAAAGGGGGCCGATACGTTCCGTCCAACGAAAGAATATCTACCATATCAGTGAATTTGTTCGTAAAAAACTTGAAGTTCCTTCAGAGATATTATAGTGTTATTTACAGACCATCGTGAGAAAGAGCGGAAGGGATCAGGTTTACCTCTGCACGAAAAAATATTAATCCATAGGGCTAGGAGATGATATGCGTTTTCTTAGTAGCACCTAGTATACTGTTTTAACGTGTTTCTATCGGGGTACCATAACTTTAGACTTTAGAAATGGACACCCGAACATCAAATTTGCGTCCTTTTTTATAGCGTTTTTTAATTTTGTTTATACCTGTAATGTACTTTCGACGTTAGTTTCTTATGGGTCATACGAAGCTAGAACTTAAATCCTGATTTTATGAGTTGTCAAGTGAAATATATACATGGATACACGCAAAACATAATATGTCTAAGAAATTCTTGTATAACTTGCCTCACCACATTATATCAGAAGTTCAGTTCCTTGTTGTGAGTGCCAAATTAGTGATCGTGCTTTAAATTTCAAAAAGCTAAGATGGAGGCACACCCTTCCTCCCAATTATCTATCCTCAAAAGCGTCTTGTTATTTGTATTTCTGCCATTATATGGTTCCCCTTTGATTCACGGTAGTTAATATTGATTTTTCGTGCTCAATATTTTATTCACTTTCAGTCCAAGGCTCCCTTTTGTGAGTTGCTTTACCTTTCCTTACTCTATCATCCAAGAAAACACTTAGTATATTACGAGTCGTACTATTAACTTCCTTTGCCTAAACCTAATCTACGCCTTAATTCATCGATACAACCGTGACGACGACGTCAGAGTGTGGACAAGCTCTGTCACGTATAGCATCTGTTAAGGGAAACCAAGCAAAGCCATCTCCAATTTGATGATGCCATCGAATATAACCTTATGTCAACTTATTCTCCTTTTCGAATCCGGATGTAAAAGAAATCAAGTTAAGCTATATGATATCGACTATTATGATCGCAGTTAATCGGAGGCCGTTTCACGCTGACGTAAGCTGGCTCTTGCTTCGTTCGTTTTTATCATGTAAGCGATGGTAACTACGTTTTGTACACGCCCATTAATAGTCATATCGTTCCGACAGCGTTGATTTTTGTTGGTCTCAAATCACCAGCGGAAATTAATCGTAGTTCTATGCATTGATATAGCTATGCAGGTGAAACCTAAGTCTGTGTCTGGAATGTACTTCTGAATGCTTGAATTGTAGCCATGAGTGGCTATTTGCAGCTAGTCTAATGACCTGCTTCAAACTCGGTGCATGATACAGGTACTATTTTACAAGATTCCCAGACTTGCTCTGTCATAGTGAAGCATTTGACTGCTTTGAACACGAAATTAACATGTGATGTCCAGCTTTCCATTTATGGTGGTGGTCGTACATTGGCGCGTTTGTTGAGTGTGAAGAATGTGAAATCAGACAGAAATGAATTCAGTGTCACTTTTTACAAACTTGCGGATGTAGTATTTGGGCTAAAGAGAACTGATTTACTAATCATGGACTTACAAGCGTAGAAAACGCAATATATTATGGCTGTCAACTGATGTAAACAAAGCTTCTCCATGAAGGCTCTAATGTGGTTAAAATGGGCGCGAAAGCTTCAAAATTGAATTGTAGGAGGAAGGAAAAGGTAATCATAGATTTTAGTTATAAATAATAGTTAATAAGTCGATGTAAGGTATAGTATATTAATAATAATGATATTTCATTGACGTTGTTTTCTTCTCGAACTTGAGAACTCGAGCATGTAATGATCATGTGGGCTTTTTCGGTATATTTGTTTTCAGCTTGGCAAAAGTGAGCCTTCGGAAGACTTGATCGATTATGATGAACTGGAGCATTTATTTAGTACATCCAGCAAAAGTAAAGGTAAAGAACATATTTTCAGAATTGTTTTCGTTGGTGGTTTTTTGTGTTAGTTGTCTTGTCAAACATCGCTGATCGGATAAAACTTTAATAGTTTGACTTCAGAAAAGAAGAATTTGTTATCCAGAAACCCCAACAACGCCGTCTTCGATTCTCATTCAGTGACACTGTTCGTTAATCTGGGACGGCTTTTCGTTGCTTGATGGCATTATTGTTCCCAATCTTTACACTAGCGAATTTAATAATAAACACGAAGGTTAGCAAGGGGTCATAGAATATTAACAGTAGCAACGAGCTTGACAGAGTCGTGTTTTCTTCCTCTTATTTTCGGTTTTCACGTTTGGAGATTGAAGTGAAGTATAATGTTGCCACAAGCATCGGTCGTCAACCTTGTTAGGGTAGAAAAACAACATTAGCTGGTTTTCTGTTGTCGATGGAGACAAGGAAATGATAAAAGCTGTAAGGAAGTGATAAAATCTGTTGTGAGCCACTGTCTCACAGAGGTTGTGTATCAGCTGATTTATACCTGCGCAACTGTGAATCGGTTTGGGGTCGGACGTTGTAGATAATCCATTTTGCTAAGTTAGGGTTATTTATATTTTATATTTTAAGAGCCAAGTTAAAACGTTGTTTGCAATAAGTCGTGATGTACAACCCTCGTACAATCAATAATGCTTTCTTATAAAAATTCAGAAGAATCTTGTTATCTAAACTGTAGTTTGAATACATCGATCAAGGCTAGTCCTCGGTCTAGGTGTTGAGGGGGAAGCGAGTTTACGTACTTAAGTTGTACTCAAAATAGCAACAGAATTCTCTAGTCATTTAGGCGGCTTTCTAAACTTCACATATTGCAGACTTTTGTGTTTTGATCCCAAAGGTTTTATCAATTTCTATGAATAATGAATACAAGCTTTGAGAGCTAATAACGCTTGGTAGACCTGTAGTTCAAATCTGCTCAGATCTTGCTTTCAGATAGCACCTCAGTCCTTGTCGTTGAATTTTTGATTACGTTGACAAAATTATCAACCCATTCTTATCAGGTTACCAGCTAAATTTGAACCCTAAGGGAATATCCCAGGTTGTGATGAGATTTTGAGGTTTTCGATCCAAGTAACTTTAACGTCATTCCACTGGCATTAACTGTGAAACGGGTTTTGATAAAGCTTAATTTTCTCAAGGAGGATGATAATGTTAGGGTGTTAGGTGATAATATCATTCACGCGCTAAATTTCGTAGCTTTTGTATTCTATTCATCTGATTTGGTTACTAATCGCTTCAGTGATAATTAAAATAATTATGTATGTGCATCATTGACTGCAGGAGAAAGTTATAATCAGATATTTCTTTGTGCGGATTTAATAGGAAAATGATCGAGTGATAAGGTTGTCGCAGTTCAAAATGGACCATATTTTAAGATGATCGAATTCCAACATATCATGTTTATCGAAGTTACACTTTGAGAACGAGTGACGTAATATGTGGCATATTTCCAATGGCATTTCGTTATAAGTTGCATGAAATTTTGTTGACACTTGAAACGAAAACTGTTAACATGCTATACGAGTTTACTGTCGTAATAATCACCATCGTTATTGTCATGTGATTGTCATGACCAGGTAAATATCATACCCGTTGTCTTACCGACATCATTAATGTTTGTTGTCGTCGCCAATCTATGTATCTATCTATGTATCTATTTATCTGTATATGTGTATTTATATATATATACACATATATATATATATATGTATTTATAGGTAGATCTCTCGCTGTGTGTCTACATATATATATATTATAGATAGACAGATGGAGAGCTACCGTGGTGTAGTGGTTAAGGAATCGGACTCGCATGCCAGAGGTTATGGTTTCTTCCGATCTGGCCTAACCGGATATAAAGATTATCGGTTGGGGAAGGCAACGGGAAACCACCCCTGTAAATGTGCTGTCTCTTCAGTACATTGCTCACTCTGGCTGTGCAATTGGCTACGTTCAAAATCGAATATGCCACAAAAAAAGACAGGTGTAGATACATATAGATATAAATATAGATATAGAAAAAGATGTAGATATAGATATAGATTGGAAATTGACGTTGAGAAGTTGCTGTATTATCGAAATGCTGAAGTGCAAGTCTTGCTTTCCTTCGTGTATTACGGGTACAGAATCAAGTCCAGTGACGTTTCGTCTTATGAAAGAAACTCGCCATCTCACCCGTGACAGGGTGCGAGTTGGTAGTTCACAACCCAATAATAATCCTTAAGAGGCAGAAAGAGGGTTAACATGCTCCCATAGCATCAAATATGCGAAAGTAAAGTTATGCTAAAGATATGAATCACTATTCCCTAGTCAACCGAATCAAGAGTGACACTATTGTATGATACTAATTGATATGGATTAAGCACTAAATAGCTTCAAAGCAAACAGAAAACGTTGAGCGAGTATTACCTCGTCTCTGTAATGTTAATTTCTTTAATTGCCCTCTGTTTTTCTTAGATAATCAACTTTGAATTAGGCGTACATGTTAGGAAACTTAGCACTACGAGAACCAGCGTAATGAACGTTTTGTTATCATCATCGTTTTAGTCATCATTATGATGATGATGGTAATTATGAGCATGATCATCATCGTCATGATCATTACGGTTGCCATCTGCTCATGTATCTCAATAATCAGCACTATTATTAACATCAACAGCATCACCATAATAATTATAATAATAATAATAATTTTTTTAAACTTCTTCTATATATTTCCCTTTACATGATTACATAGCAGGATACTCGCTACAATAGGTATATCCGTTGCTAATTATGATATATGTAGTTTACATAAATGTCTTACATACAACAACAACAGTAAAAAATAATAATAATAATAATAATCATCATCATCATCATCGTCGTTGTCGTCGTCATCGTTGGCGTTGGCGTTGGCGTCAGCGCCATTATCAGATCATCATGGTCATCATCCTCACCATCTTTATTACCACATACCACCATTTATAGTGCCATCATTATGGCCATTTTGTCTTTGTTAACTTTCCTTTGGTCATCTCTGTCGCATTTGTTGTCGTCTCCATCACCATAACTATGATTACCAGAAGAGCCAAAACTGGCTTGTGTTGTGATTGTGTGTATGTAAGGGAAAGAATACAAAAAACAAAGCATAGCATCAGTAAAAGTACTGCCGATGTTGAAACTAAGCATTGTACAGAGGGTCAGTTTATCTGCCTATTTTTCTGATCCTATTCATAGAATTAAAATAATGAAGAGAGCATCCAATAAATGTCTATGTGGTGCCCTGTTTTGTTCTTACGTTGCATGGGAAAATGCGAGTGTCAGCGTACCGGTGTTAACTATTTTAAAAAATTAACACGCTTTAAGTAATCCGTCTTATGTACTTTTAATTTGTTTTTGCAGTTGAAAAGAGTAATGGAAAGACCTCTCAATCGTCAATCCTTGAATCCAAAAAGGCCTACAATCTTTGTAAGTATTAAAGCAGTGTTAGAGGTAGTATTACAGTGATAATATGATATATATCGCAATCCAAGGATTAAAAATTATCATAGACAGTTTTGTATTTAGTCCACATTTTCCCTAATACTTCCTAAGACTGACAAGGTCCCTTTTTAAAAATTGACAGCAAGGTAGGCACAACAAAAACAAATGTTTCTTGAATCTGCGATCTTTACTAGATATTAAGAAACTTTCAGTTGCAGGAAAATACCCTGTAGCCAGCTGAATGGTTATTGTAGACTGGTGCTATACTGCGATTACTTGTGAAGAACCACTTTCAATGAGACAGTAAGACTAAATCAGACAGTTTTTGTGTGATTTGCAAACACAGGTACTGCGGGCCTCTTGTTTCCGTTCACGTTAGTTTAACTTAGTTTATGGTACCTAAAAGTCCGTATTCATCAATATATCTTTAACTGAGAGCTGAATGACGTCAATGGCGGAAGTGCGATCTCGGTGACAAAAGTATAGACCTTAGTGAGTAGCTGTGAACAATCCTTGGAGTTAAAAAGAAAGAAATGACTTTGAGATATTAAATAGTAGTATTTGCAGAGTGCTTTTGGCTTTTTACGCTCGTTTAGCTGTTTCCGAGTCTGCCATAGGTTTCATAATCGTAATGTTTTTCTATTGCTGGTAATTTAACGTACTACGAGCGCTCTTGTAAACTTAATTTGTAGAAAAGTACCCCATAGGTGACTGAGTATGAAGTTCGTGATAGCCCATTGATCTATTGCTTTTGCAACCACGAACTACACACAGCAAGTACTGCCAGTTATTGCTTAACACAGTATTATTATTTCAGGCATACAATAGTGTAGAAAATACGAAAGTCAAACGCTACTGTAGTCGACGTCCTTTTAAGAAAGGACGCATCCTATCTAAATAAAACAGTCACTGTTGGTACGTATTCACGAGCGTCACATAGTTGTATGACAGTAAATACTTGTACCAGGGAGGCAGTTACACGGCATTAGTGTCACAAAGCGATATTGAACATTGTATTCTGGTTTGATGGGGTGTGTTTAAACCCGAACGGCCTCCATGTTGTGTCGTAAGAGTCGTAAGTACTACTGACGATAGAAAACTGACAACCGACAACCTCTGTCCACAGTTTTCAGTTGGTGAATGAAAAATGTTGGTTAGTAGACCTTTTGCATAGGAAGGCAGATGCCTCCCTTTGAATTTGATTTCACGTAACGTATTCTTTATTTGTCGCAGCTATTCTTCTTGGACATTTGAAAATGCCTCCCGAAGAAATCCAGGAAGTGGTGCTTGCTGTGGACGATTCTAAGCTAACTGAGTCGCAAATACGAACTATGCTGAATTGCGCACCGGAACGTCGGGAGGTATGTGATTGTATAATAGAAACTGTGCAACAAAGTACAAGGTGGACCTAAACGTTAAAAATGCATAGGAGATTAACACAGTTTTAAATATTCCCTTCAAATTAAAAGTTGTGTTTCTTGTATCATATTTTTGCAGCTTTTTATTTCAGCAGCATCATTTTTAAAACCTTTTTTTTCTGTTTGGATTTTTTGCCCATCTTTATTTCTGATATTGATTGTTTTTAGTCTATTGTCACTATTTAAGTTACTGGAAAATCGATTACTCTACTGGTTTCGAATCAAAACAACATTTCTAATGTATGGGTTTCATACGTGTCGTAATTTGTCACAAAATGGCCTAGTTTTGACACCTCGTATCCTTTACAGGTCTAAGCAAAAGGTTAAGCACAATAGAACTTAAGTTACAACATACAAAAGATCACCAATGGTCCTTTTTAGATGTCACAGGTGTGAACTATTGAGTTCCACGTGTGAGGTCAAAGGTCATCTTAAAATTGTCAAGTTGCTTGCTTTAGCGCGTAGGTTTTTAAGAAGGCATGTGACTAGTACGTGAGACGAAACGCAGAGGAGGATAGTAGTTAACTTGAAGAGTTTCAAACGAAGTATCGCAGTTGGTTGCTTTATTTTAGTGTTTCCACTGACTCCCGAATAGGAACATTCGTGGGTGATGTATGATCCAGCAGTACGTGACAGGCTATATAAACGTCAAATGTAATCGGTGGTTTCGCCGACGAATAGTCATTTTCCTGTGTATTGTTTTGTAACGAAGCAAAGAAGCTATGATCCAAAAGATCCAAATCGTCTTCGAGCCCTTTCTCCCTGGTGTCACTATGGTTTGGTGTCACCATGATTTGGTGTCCGCGGTGACACGTTTTTAGCCGAGATATCTCAGTCGGTTCTGCGTTCAGCCGCGTTGAATTACAACGAGAACACATACCACATTACAAGTGAAAGGTTTAGACATTTAGTTGCTTGTTGTTGAACATTGTTTCAACATTAGTTTGACGGCGGGCAGTTTCAACGTATTTACGCTTCTGCCTCTCACTATACAATTATTTTTATCATCAGAGCATCCATTGAATATGCATGGTGCGTCTTTTATTTTTGAAGTGGCTCAATGAGGGACAAAATGTTACAAAGTCATGCAAAAATCGAGTCATTCTCATAAATGGATACATAAGATCGGGACAATAATCAAATCTAAAAGGATAAATGGTTTACAACATGGAAATCGTTACAAAGAGTAATAAAAAATTTACTACGAAACATTGTATTGAATATACCAAATGTACTAAGTCATTGTGCTAAAATTACTCAAACAATGAAAACACCTGCTCTTGGTCATGGCGCTTTGCGCTGTAGGGTTTGGGGTTTTTTGAGTGTATACATATAGATATTAAATAAATAAATTTTTGGTAAATATTAACAATTTAACTAAACATTTTCGCGGTCTGATGAGTGTCACCATATGTGACGTGAAACTAAAACTAACTGTTTCACTTTTCCATTTTACTATTCCTTATTAGATAAGTACATACTAATTTCCCAGGGTTTTCATGTGTAGTATCGGATTATCAGAAAACATTTCATATCAAGTAAGGAATGGTAAAATGAACAGGTGAAACAATAAGTTTTGGTTTTGCGTCGTATATGGTGACACTCATCAGACCGCGAAAATGAAATATCAAACATATGTATCTTTGATATTCTAGAAAATAAAAGTTTTAAAATCTCAGTATTTAAAAAAATATAAGAACCAGATACGCATTTTCTTTCCCGGGCGCAAAATCAAAATTTACAAGAAGCGTGGAAAGTGTGACTCTCCACATATGTGCTTCTCGCAGAACCAGATGAAATAGAGTTGTTGTGCAGTCCTTTAAGCCGTTCTGTTGTACAGTGGTACTTTTACAGTACCTTTAATCACGAAAACCCTACATCGGATTGCCCTTTTCGACATCAGGTGGCGTTAAGTCGAATTTGGTTACTGGTCATAATTGTTCACTGCGGTGTAAGTGCCTGCTAGTGTCAATTTGGTTTATAAAAGAACAGTGTTAGGATTTTGTACACGAACTGGTGATTCATTTGATAGGATGGCCGTGCGAACAAAGTTATCACCAACCATTGATGGCATTGCCATTGACGCAATTGTTCACTTCAAAATACCGATGCGATTAGTGGTTTGTCAGATCCAATGACTCTACCTGCCCTTCATGGCTAAAATGAACAGGCACCTTATCTATTGCAGAATAATGCTTGGATTGAGCGCGTATATCTGTTAACTACACTATAGGATGAGCAAAAACAAACAGCATCAAATTGTAAACATGTGCTCGATCAAGTTTAATATATTTGAGCATCAATTTTCTAGGTGTTAAACAACATACAGTTTCAAGTAAAGACAGCTCTACATTTTTGAAAACAAAGAAGTATTCCAAAATTTTGTGAGAGATGAACTTACTTCTAGAGATCGAAATTTGAGCACCGGGCACTGGTCACACTGCGCTGCATGCGTAGTTTATGCCTCGACATGACATTTGTATACCGTCCTATTACGACATTTCGTGTAGACTACTTTTCTGCCCGTAAACTTACTTTTGTTTTCCGCGTGCTTGTAGTTATTATAAACAGCTATGTCAATTTTGAAGAGATACTAGAGAAAAGTGGAAATGTCACCACCGGGATTCGAACCTGGGATCCACGTACCGGGATTCGAACCCGGGACCAACTGAGCTATGGTGACCGGTTACAGCATATTTCACCTTTCTCTTGTCGCCGCATTAGCTCCTGATACTCCACCGGTGGACATCGCAAATAGCTATGTATACAAAGTAGGTTTTATATTCGAAGTCAGCGCCAATGCTTATTTATTTGACCGCCATAGATGCTGGCATATATGCATTGGTATTACGAAGTGTTACTCATACGTCACTTTACCCAGACTGTTAGTACAAGTCAGACAACACAAAGTTGTGATAACTGGAAACTTTAATGTTCGCAAATTGGCATTAGAACAACGTATTTTTCGGTCGTGGAGAACACCTATTAACTCCTGACAAATAATTTCTTTACACTGGAGGTTCTGTAGAGTAAGACGCAGATAGATGTTTTCGGTAGAGCATTTTATAGATAAATATATCGCTTATTTGGACAGTATTCTGTAATTTCAATAGTGTAAAAGGGTTGAACTTGGTTCATACACAAAGTTGTTTTGGAGAAGGCATCATACTGACAACAAGGCACAAAGTTTTCTTTAAATTTCAAAACGTTCGAGGACAATTAGGTGTGTGACAAAACATTTCACTTAATCTTTGATATCACAATGGTAGGTATCGCAATTGTGATAACACTGTAAAACATATCAATTCCACACTTATCCGTTTCCTGTTTTTTTTATTGAGGCGATGCAAAAGATTTCAGGAAATGGCGGACAGTAAGGGAGTTTATAATTAAAATAGTACCAAGCATGTGATTCGAACCTTGTATGCTGCTAATCAGACATAAGCGACACTCGTAAACAGTGTTCGGAATTCAAACATCTAATGAACATCATCTTGGCTCCCGTGGATATTTTGCTGTTTAGGTCAGTGCTTAAATCTGCTTTGATAACCAGTTTCACGAAGCTCATGGCTTATTGTTTGTCTCATTTAATTCACAGCTGCAGGCCCTGAAAGACTTCAAAGGAGACCCAGAAAAACTGGGGGCCGCAGACAAGTTTGCCTTGAAGGTATGTTTTGCGGTTTTGGTATCACCCCAGGGTTTTACCCCAAGGTTTTACCCCAACAATCAGGTGTAGGATATGGTTTGCCATACAAATCTACAGTTTATCAGCATCAAAAACTTAATATTGTTTCTTGCGAAGACTTAATATTGTTTCTTGCTATTAAAACACTCAACATTTTAATGACTTGGATGTCTATGCTTGCGATGTCAGTTCTTGTTACTAGTAGGTACGTCACAGTCGTAACATTCCATGGAAACTGCGTGATGGACTCTATGACGGGTAACGAAAAGGGTCTATGTATATAATTTTCATAGCACTGGATTTTTTGGGTATTTTAGAATACGTATGGAATAGTAGAGATAGCTCGCAATGGAATGAAGTGCGACGTCCTTCGTTATGCAGACACCTCTCTTATTCAACTACGTCTGTTGGGAGTACTTCAAAAAGGAAATTCTAATTGATTATGTATCGCCATTGGTAATAGTAAATTCTGAGCGATACCTGAAAGGTACATATTAGTAGCTTTATCTAGCTAGACTTGTTTGTTCTTACAAAATACGATGAAGTGGGGTTTTCAATGTAAAAAATCACAATTTCCATGTGTAGGTGGAAAGTTAAAAACAGTTTAACAACAAAAAATGTCCCGCAATCTAAGATTTCTGCACATGTAACTCTACAACTCTTTATGTGAGTGATATCTATTCTGTAACTGTTTTAAATGTGCGGTAAAAACACAACTTTTACGGAGGAGTAAACCGCTTATTTGACAGGGCGACCGCGGTTCAATTGGCGATAGTACTGCCAAGGTGTACTCGGCCCTGCGTCTGTAAAGTGAGTACCAGCAATACTGAGGAAGTGGTAAACATTTGACCAGGGGTAGGAGTGGCACCCACTCTTACTTCAAATGTTGTAGTAGCTATCAAAGGACGGGAATACTTGTTGCCTCCGACATCTTCCTCTCTTTAAACCAATTACCACAATGAGGCACGATGTTTTCGTTAAAAATATAAGAGTTCGAAGGAGTCTGCTAAGATAATCAAATAGATAAGTGGTTTACCTCTCTATCCTTGCTATAAAAGAGCGGGCATTTAGGATGTGGCAGGTTGTGCCTCCTGATCGATATATGTAATGATCCCACAGTTGTCTATAGCAGAATTCTATGGCATTATTGCATTTTTGTCAGAAGGCAACCAATTCCTTCACCGATAGCTGTCCTGGTCCCACGTATGTTACCCCTATTCCCCTTACTAGCTTTGCTTTTGGCTCTCAGTCTGACTGCTCTTCGCAAAGTAAGAAATGAGAATCAATTGTTCTGAGCGATAACACTTTGCGTCCAAATTTCTGAGTAAGCAGGGCATTAAATTCTCTTGCGAGGCAAGGTTGGACAAAAAACTGAAAGTTTATGATTTAGTTATATTGATGCAATTTAAAACGCATATCACTTCTTTCTTTATTCCTCACTAGATGGCTGCCATTCCGGACTTTAAAGAGAGGCTAAAAGCCATGATGTTTAAAGCTCGATTTCATGAACGTGTTGACGAAATCAGTCCAGTATGTATGGATTAAAATATATGTATAATATTATAGCACTCAATCGGTCTTCGAGTGTCCTTGATAATAAAAATTTTATTAAATGTTGGATATTTTTACTTACTGGTCATTAATTTGGTACAGTAAGAATACGATGGTAAATTACTTTAACCCTCCTCTTTTCTTTTTAATTGATAAAAAAGAGAAGATGTAGAAATGTGCAACCGTTTTTGCATTCGTTTTTCCCTACCAGTGAAAGTCTGCTTGGCATTGACTTTCTTATGGTGGTCATTCCCAACACATTCTGCAGCCCAAAGTAAATGTATCCCTTCAGTCCTTTATTTTATCGTTCTTTTAATTCGTTCCTCAATAATTTTCTTTTTATTCTATTTATGCTGAAAACATCACCGTGTTGTCGAATTTTTGTCCCATATATTTTGTAAGTTGTCCGATGTAGGGAATGAACAGCATCTTTCGGACGTGTCTCTATTGGAATAGTGTTTTTGGTAAAAGTGACAGAGGACCTTTGACATTGCATTTGTTACCGAATTTAATGATAGTTAGATGCTCGAGTATCGCATCTGGTACTCGAACGAATAAAAATGTTATGTGACATGTGCATTGTTATTACAGACATTTCTAGACAGACATGGAGAAGAGAAAACTGTGTTCCTTTGGACCATCAAGATTTCTAGATTATCATTGTCTGACTTTATAGAGATTGAACTGAGATATCAGACGCCACAGAAAAGAGATTTAGAAGTATTATTTACCTCTTACAAGTTCTTAAGGTCTTGTTTCTCTAAGTCTCAGACCTAAGTCAATTTTGAAACGGAGTTTTTCCAAACCTTCAAAGTTGAAGGACTTGGTCGTACTTCCTTGAGTTTATTATTCCTTCATAAAATCACTAGCGGCTTCAAAATATTGACGCAGGTGTGTGTTTATAGGGTACGAGCAAACTGCAGTCAGGTACAGAGTTGTGATATAGTCGCCTCAAGTCGTCACAATAAGTTTTTGGAGCTTATGTTATTGAACCTTGTAAACTCGACTTCGAATGAAACAAGTCACGGCTTTCACCTTACTCGTTTCGTATTGACTTAAAGGGGGAAATGGGATAAATCCTTGTAGTTAGTGACTTCCCACCCCGACTGTGAGCGCTTGTTTGCGGTTAATGTAGACAGAGGGTAGACATTATTTGGCAGAATTAAAATCATCATAATGTGGACAGGAAACATGTCTTGGGTCTATTTTGAAACTATTGTAGTAGTATTGTTTGTTGGTGTAGTAGAACGCAAAGTTTAGGACTTCTTAATATACGGTCACTTAGCTTTTCAAGAGCACAGCAAAGTGTTTACAAGCACGCCACTCTGCCTCTTACCATTGCATACGCTGGAATTTTCCCCGTTCTCGTCATCACTTCGCTTATTTACTATCAGATTCCCGTTCTTATACTGTCCAATCTTCAATTACTGTTTTGCCCTTTCCTTTCCAATTTTGTGGTGTTTCACTACCAATGATGACCAGCTTAAGCCCCGCTCTCTTTTTAATAATTCAACAAACCCCTTCCCTTTTATCACTTCAATGAAGAGACTAAACTGGATCATGCTGATGCCGCCCCTGTGCAAACGTTAGCGTTAGCATGCATAAATATATCACACACATACATAAATACACACATGTATAATTACATAAAACAAACAATTAATCAATAAGTAAACAATCAGTCGATAAGTAAATACATAAATGGCGATTCCCGCATCCGCTCAGAAGATAGCCGTCCTCCATAGAACGGTAGGTTAGATATCCGATAACTTTACGTGTCGGGTTTGCAGGAAAAGTTATTTTCATCCCATACAAAAATGCATTTCCCACTCATTGCAAACGACTTACTGACCCAATTGCATGACGAAAACGATTTTTCAAAATAGAATGCTTTTCGGATTTTTTGATTGTTTTGTTCAGATGGTAACGAGTTTCTAAGATATTCTTTTATCGTGTTACTTCTAGGAAATCGAATTTGTGATTGGAGCCTCTTCGCAAGTCAAGGCGAGTAAAAAGCTTACCAAGATTTTGGAGGTGAGTGCACGTATTATGTCAAAGTACATGAACGTGTTATCAATGATGAGATCAGTGTTTACTATGAGAGTTCAGTCGGTTAAAAACTGTCGATTATTGTCGATAAATCTTAGGTTCGAGTAACCCAAACAAATTGATCGGGAATGTTGAAAAGGGAAATATAGCCATTTTGAACATAAGCCTGAAAACGAGGCTTAGTTCGTAGGGCCATACTGGCTTAGCTGAGGTCATCTCGTTCTGAGGTAGTATTGGTCCAACACCATTATAAGTTAAATTCCATATCGGTCTGAGCGGTGATCTCTGTGTGGAACAGCGCTATGTTGTGTAATATGTGTGGACCGGTTTTGAGATCTTCAGGCACTTGCTAATGTTGTAGGTAGGGAATAACAGGGGAGTCTACTTTGTTACTGTATTATCTGTTACTAAACGCCAGTTACACGTCTAATCCAGAGGCTATATTACACATTCATTATTGTTTTCGTGTTTTACGTAATCCGGTATTCTTCAACAAAATCGATTATCACCAATCGTATTTTTTCTAAAGTTATGTGATAAGAAGAAGTTCTGAAATAATATCTAAAATATTTTACATCTGAATGCCTTTGATGCTTCTACCAAATAGCTGAAGGAAATAAACTCGCATTTTAGGATATCGTTTGTACCGTAAAGTATTCCAATGACCCATGTACAGATATTTCGAGCTGCAGTGCTATATACTGCTTCTGTAGTTGCGCAACAGTTAGAATCAATATAATACTAATAAGAAGCGCTTCAGCGCAAGTTAAAATGCTTTGAAGAAGATGCTGCGCTAATTTTAGGGAGCTGTTAACTGAAAGTAATGCGGTAAATGACAAAGTCTTGGGATGGTGTCTGCATTGCCCCTGGCTATTAGCAATGTTGTGATAAGCATACTAATTTAGCCTATCTAGTTGTGGATAAAGTTTAAGTGTATTTGTTTTTCCTCTTGATTTTTAGATTGTACTCGCAACAGGAAATTATATGAACCGAGGTCAAACGAGAATTGCAGGAGCTTCAGGTTTTAGGATTTCATTTCTAACCAAGGTATCTACAAGCCCAAACTTTCCTCAGGATATCGTATACCAAGAGTCGTTTTGTGGTCCAAAACTTGTGTTAGTAACAAAATCTTGTTGCGTAAGCATTTCGCCTGACATAAGTCGCAGGACAAAAGTCGGTCAGTCACTCTTTTGTTATAATTATAAAAGCCTTAATGCGTATGGAGTGTAAGCTAATGTGACCCTGCTGGTGTTAGGCCCTGCAAATGACGCGTTACCGAAAACCATTCATGATCAGATTTACTCCCAATGTAGACTGATTAATCGTGTACAATTTTACTTTATACTGTATCGTCCCAGTGAAGCTCTTTCCACTGTGGAACAAAGTGTTTATTTGGCAAACTGAAACCACACACAAAGTTTTGGATCCAAGTGGATCAGATCCCTTTAGAATACTTTATGGATTTGACCCCTTTTGGATCTGTACCCGTGAAAACAGATTCTAATCTTGTATTACCGAAGTTGAATGTAGACTACTATATGGAAGCAGATCAGCACTAATTCTGTATAAGATTTTGTTATCAACTTATTGAAGTATAAAAATGGGATTCTTCAGTTTAAACCAGATATATGAAGTTGAACTCTTAGAATTTTCTTTTTCTTGATAGTTTATATTACAACCTCTGATAATAGTATTAGTTTTATTTTTAGCTCAAAGTAAGACTCAAATGAAATTAAAGCAATCGGTTTCGCATATGTGAGATATTTCCTTTCTGTTTTAATTTAAAATAAGCTTTTAAATACAAAGACAACGGATAACAAGTCGACGCTTCTCCACGTTATTGCCAACACTATCATGAATAAGCACCCAGACTTGATGGAAGTAAAAGACGAACTTGATCAAGTGCCTAATGCTGCCAAAGGTAACTGTGATCTTTGTGTTGGTATCTGAGAACTCATTTAGATATTCCATGATTCTGTATGTATTTTCTTCATTTATATTTACGAGTTAGTATTCTTTCTGATTTCAGTAGCTGAGGTTACTTACAGTTTAATTACGGAAATATGCTTGAACTTGTATTGCAGCCATAGCATTAAATCATGAGCGTCAGGGTCTTGAAATAGAAAAGTGAAGGCATTTGAAGAACCCGAATACAAAGATTTCTACATCTTTTTTAGAATGCTTGGTGGAAAATTAATACGTGGGGAAAGATTACTTGAATCCTTTAGACAAAAATTCATGATACTTTGGCAACAAGGGCGGGATATCAGGATGTTTGTTTGCGTATGAGAACAGAACAATTGCAGGAGGTAGTGGAATCATTTATCTACTTAAAAGCATCCCTCGTCAAACATTGCTGGGACTGGTAAAAACTAATGTGCTATAACTGTATATTGTATGTATGATGTCACGCTGAGTTTCACTTTATTTTTCTGTTGAAAATAGTAGTTTTGAAAAGTTTTATTAGTGGCGTAATAGTTTACTAATCTACGGAACCCGTCAATGAGAAGAGTAGTTGTAATAACTCATTCATTTACTCTGTCTTCATACTTGCCTTGAAATGACTTACCCCTTTTTTATTTGGAATGGATTTTTCAATCGTTAACGAATTATTTACAAGCAATGACTAACGGCAGTAATGAGTGAGGGGGAACATAAATAGAGGTCAAGATCCATTCGGTATACCGAATCTCTGCATGACTTTTCTGTTTCTATTCCGAAAACGAACAGAAATTTCTATGCTAACAGTTTCTTCCCTAGTACTGCCAAGATCTAGAACTGTCTGTCCTGAGACTGCTTTCCTCTTACTTATGATCTTGACAATTTTAAATCTAATGTTAATCGCCATCTTCTTGTAAATCTTTCATTTTTTCGTCTTTAATTACATCTATTTTTCTGTTTACTTTTTCTTTCTACTTCTTTCAAAGCAACTCAATACCTTGAAGTGGGAACTCTGCCTTGTATTGAGAGGAGGATTAAAAAATTTTTTAAAAAAAGCTAGTTCCCCTAAAATTGACCACTATCGTGTTGCTATACGTCTCGAAAAATTGGAACTTGATTGTGTGACCTTGACAAATTGTCAGTTTTGCAGTGTTGACGTAAATTGGTTTACAGCTGGACAGAGATTCATCTGCCTTTCAACTCATGGATCGAAATTCTTATGATTGTTGAGGGCTGTCATTTTGCACAGTATGGACTTATGACAGTGGAAGATGATAATTCGACAACCGCTACCGTTTATCGTTAAATGTGATCTCGTTTTAACCTCGGTGTCTATAAGGGTATATTGTAAATTTCTCAGCAATCAGTAGCCAGTAAGTTGTTTATGAGTCATTTGAATCTTATTTTCACTCTAGTTTCTAGTCAGATGGTTGGTTTAGAAATGGATGAGCTCAGGGTCGGTATGAAGGTATGTTATTTTTAAATTTCATGATGAAAGAGACTATATATTAGTTGATCGTAGCAATCTCTTGACGTAGGGTGGTAACAATAGTACCCGAGTCCGGGAAACCTGAAGGATGTATGAGTACGAGCTGCCGGAAGGATACGCTGGCAGATCGTAAAACTGAGCAAAATCAGCCACAGTAACCCGAGAAGTAAACTGAACTGACAAATCGAACTACTGTTTATTGTCTTAGCACATTGTAACTGAAGTTCTGTTTTCTTACAGTAGACGAGCTTCGCTTCATTCTACCCAATCATCTGTCGGGAACACTTAGGAGTTTATAGATATCCAAAAGCTACTGGATAGTAGGGGACGTAGGTATCTTATTAATGAAGACCAGATTTCAATCTATTATTTAAGTAAATAATGTTACTTCTATTCAGCGTTCCAGCGCTGATTTAAAACTTGAGAGAAGATGCTGCGCTAATTAAAGGAAATCGTTAATTGAAACTTGGGTTAAATAAAAGGACATATCACTTTGAAACAAGAAAAACTTTTCAAATACTATTCCAAGTGTTATGCAGCTTCTAATATAATCTATAGATATCTGTTCGTAACCTGCAACTTTAGAAAAAAAAATAAAATGGTTTCTTATGAATAGAATAAACCCTTTTCTGTGTATGGTGATTTATCAAATAGATGTAATTTGTTTCCGTAATAGGAAGGCGGCGCTAAATGTAATAAATTAAAATGGTGTGCCGTTAATTAAAGAAAGGTTCTCAGTAAAAGAATATCGAGCGCATGCGCGAGTTTGCTGAGATACGTTTCAGCAGTGAATTTTCTAGGAAGACTTTCTTGCATATTTCCAAACCGCAGCGATGTCAACCTTCTTTCTGGGCTTAATATTATACATGGTCAGACCAAAAATTAGTCAAGCTATCAATGTGGTTTTGTATTGGCTCATTTGCGTAGTAAGAGAAACGCCATTTCTGAGATTGTAAATACAAAAACTCAGTAAACTTAAGTAAGAGAATCGAAATCTCAGAGCTAATGTCAATGGAACTAGGGTCTTTTTCAACATATGGGATACTGACAGTGCAATCTGTATAAATCCACTGCTTTACATGTTTGTCTTCTGGGTGGCTCTCACCTGCCAAACCTTGAATGCTCAGGAAATTTATATGTTTTGGCGGCGAACTCACTGAAACTTGGGAGGGGGCGGTTAAAATCTTCAGAATTTGTAAAGCTCAGGGAAATTTGAAATGCAGTGACAATAGCACTGGTGTAAATTATACAACTGCTACAAAAGTATTCCCTTCCTTGGCAATGATGATGTATGTTTGTGTGTATTAGTGTTAGAAAATTTGGCGAAAATCTTAGGAAACACCTGGAAAACTCAGGGACTCTTGAGGAATAAAGTTGTGGCCATCCTGATATTGTCTTCCTTTGTATCCTTTCATCGGCGAAGGCTTTTAATTTTAATATGTTTTACGAGTATTTTGAGCAATTGAGGCCCATAGGGAAGTTCGTCATGTAAGTCTCAAATCTGTTTGAGGTCTTTATGTATTTTTTGCCACTGGTGCGTTTTCTTTTGCCACAGTGAAAAAAGTCATGCGCGAGATACCCACATACAAACTCGGATGTGGCAATTACACTACTACGGCGGGTATCCAAATTATATTTAAGCTTTCTAGTTTAAGAGGAATAGTTGTATGCGGTATAGAGTTGCCATGGTAATGGTCAGGGGGAGGGGGGGTGAAAAAACTACAACTCACATTTCCATGCAAGATTATGATATATCAGGTATTCTGTTGTGAGGACGCCTTTGCGACTCTTGACTCCGAATATTGGGAGTAAAATCATACAAATATGCTTAACAGAAACTGCAAGTCCTGTCATAGCAAAGAAAAAAAAAGAAAATTAACTTGAGTAACGGGTTCATTCTGCCAACGTATTCTACCGACACTGGGGGACGTGCTGTCGCTGATCCCCCAAAAGGAATCCTCTTTACGGTTGTCGGGCAATGTTGGTTTTTAATCAACTGTTGGCCGAATGCTGAATAATTTATAGGGAGTATAAAGTTTGTTTCTCAACCATGACAAGTTAAGATATCCCACTTCAGACTATTGTTGTGACTACTGTCTGACGAAAAAGTTTAGCAGAATAATACCGTTATTCAAGGCAGTATTCTAGTTTGATACCACTGGTTAACTTTACAAAGGCAACTGCCTTTGAGATTACTTTATTCGAGCGAATAATACTGCTTACTTCGCAACTCAAGAAACCGAGTAACCACATTCTACCAGACATAAAAGCCCCTGAGAAAGTTTGTAAGTTGACTATCGCCTTGGAGAAAGCTTTCACAGTTGGTAAGGACAGTGAAACAAGCTTACGGCTGTTAACAAATACTTGCTGCATTTGGTGATAAACAGATTAGTTGCTATGAGAAAGCGTCATGTATAGTATTCAGGGCTGGACTAGGGTTTATCACCTCAGTGCGCAGATTTCATATTTTGCATGCTGGCACGCTAAGAATTATGGCGATTTTACGATGGTGATGTTTGTAATAGGTTCAGTTTGGATTAGCAAACCCATGTATCGAAAACTCAGCTATTCCTAAGTATTTACAGCGTGATATTTTATGAGATCCAACAATGCTAAGCAAGGGGTTAAAATTTGACCATTGCAAAGAGTCCATTAAATCCGGCGTGACTGGTATATTATAGCTATTCGAAATGAATGATTTGTGTAGCTACTGGCTTACGTCAGCGCTATTACTTTTCTTCTGTAAAACGTCTGCTGATTCTTGTGCTCTGCTTTTTACATTAACGCGAAGACGTGCAACAAAACGGAAACTTAATGCATATTATCTTTGGAATCCCTGCTACCTCTTCCCGAGATATGCCCTACCGAAACCACGTATTCGATAAAGCGTTACCTACATGAAATGGTTTCTAGACAGAATTGTAGCTAACGAGGAAAATTTATCAAAGATATTTAACTTCCTCCAGCTGATATTGATACCAACAACACCTTTAAACTGGTCATCAATGATTACAGATATTTGACTACCTGTCTTTGTCATCCATTTACGTTCTGATCAGAGATAAACTTTATACGAATTCCTTACTATGTTTTGAGGTTAAATCTTCTATCACCCAAATTGCAAATTTCTTGATGTCTCTTTATCTCGATAACAAAGGCAGGCGTTTTTGCTAGTTAATGGAGGTCACACATAATTTCTATCCTGGTTAAACAGGTCTTCCTGTTTGACACTTAACACACAACACCATTCGCCTAATTCACAATTGAGCTATCAGGAAGTGATATGAACCCTTTTTTCTTCGATTCAGCTGTTTCTAGTGAAATGTATTTAAGGAAACCATACTGGAAACCTACTCAACTCGAACGTCATGTTGGTTGATTCGAACCAGCCTTTTGACAGTTGACTCATTGATCAAAGCCTCAAGAAATAATGTATAATCAGATGGACTCCAAGAGCGCAAGTGCTCGTGTGCTATTCATATAGCTCATAGCATAAGACGTGAATTTTTTTTACCGGTCGGAAATTGCTAAGCGGTTGATGTATTTGTACTGCAACTGCTACAAAAGTAGGTTAAAAAGGAAGCCTTGCTTTACACCACCCTAATAGCGGTTTCAGCAGCTGGTCAACACAAATTGTTTTGAGTTTTTCTTCTCCTTAGTTTAAAACATGATGTTCTCAGTTACAGCAAACATGAAGTTTTCAGTTATAGCAAACATGATGTTTTCAGTTATAGCAAACATGATGTTTTCAGTTATAGCAAACATGATGTTTTCA
>JAAAKL020001872.1:0-28560 GCA_010016065.2 Carybdea cf. marsupialis auct. non (Linnaeus, 1758)
GGATACAGTGGACGCATGATTCCAGTAATATTTTGTACTACTCGCTTACTTCTGGCACCTGCCTAATTCATTTTCTTCGTATGAAATGTTTACCTCATTATGTATTATATGTCACAACGAAAATGGTAGCTGTCTTATTGTTTAACAACAGTAAAGTCAGTGTAGGACCTTTGGATGATAACATCGCAGCATTGATAAGATGACCTTTTAACGTTGAGGTTAAAATACAAGAGACAGCCTCTAGATGTAAACTGATAGTGGCTTTTGTTTGTTGTTTTCATGATGCACATACAATGATGCACATACAATGATGCACATACAATGATGCACATACAATGATAAGCGTCAAAAGAGAAGGAATATCACTTTAAACAAGTTTTTACTTTAATTGTAAATAATTCAACCATTGACAATCTTCATCGACGATACAGGTAAAGCAAGGGGTGCGGACATAAAATGCCCCCCCCTTTCATGGTCATTAAATCCTTCAGGCTAACACTCTTCAGGCTATTTCAGCCCTGTTTGTTCTGCACAGCATGCATTTTGATTATCTTTTGACAATAAGTTTGTAAAACTACTATGCTTGTACCGTCTATCCTTTGACAAAATACATTTCTAGAGAAACTCTAGATGATTGCGACTGGGTACATAAGTAATAAACAGAAACAAGCAAGTGCCTTCTTTCAAACATACTTTCTTCTTTAGGATGCATGCATTCATAGACAATATTACGACATCAAATATGCCCTTGCAATCTGGTAGAGGTCTTCAGATAGTGGGAGCCAACTTTCTGTTTAACAAATTTGGTTGACGTTGAGTAGGCTCCTAGTCTGTCTTACTTAATTGTATTGAAGGGTCGAACCATAAAGTGGCTGCTTGCCTGGTAAAAAATACGGGAAGGGGCCGATTCCTTCACAGGTCAGAAGATGTGCAACATAAACATAGGGCAATCTCCCCTCAAGTACAAATCTTACATTCTAATGATATCACGTGATACCTTTGGACTTACTTTACACCAATCAAACATCAATCAGATTTTTGAAATTTTCTTTTCTTCGAAGATTACTGTTTTACCATGTAATCAATAACCTAGCCATATTATTATCATTATAAAATACATATCTTTTGTGGTCATCTTTACAGACTTACTTACTTATGCTATTTGCCTATCATAAAAGTCTAGCAACTTTATTTGAATAATTACACGCTTTCCCCACTAAGTGTCTCCAAGTCAATTTCTCTCATAGGCAATCAGGCCCTCGACTAAAAGCGGTTTACAATTACATAATCAAGCAATTTGTGGCATTTACTGAGAGCTGTTACTAAAAACACACAATGCAAAGGACATCTCTGGTCATAACTTTACTGAAGAAGCTGGACAAGTATCCTAAATCATTACATTAACAGATTTTGTCTTCTTGTGTGTTTACCTACAACACAGGCCAGTGATAGGTGGCTCTCCTTGTACATGCTATTTACAATCTAAATTCTAGGACGTTAGTCAAAATACTCACAATAAGGTCTTTGAGACAGGCATCTAAATTATTTAATTACGCACAGGCATCTCTACTTTATCGCAATAAAATTAAAATCCATCAATAAATATAGACGGGCCTCTTGGAGACAGGCTGTTCAGCTTGATAACGACGTATGCAGTGATACTAATAATCATTTGAAGAAATGTCACTGAAATATCAGTTCTGTGTGCAACTGCAGGAACACTTGTCCACAATAGAATATATGATTGTAATCCAACCACATTGTTTCCCCCTCTTTCTAACTTTACTGTGACATGTCCAGCTGAGCAGTTTGACTTGTTCTGAAGCTTTCGATGGCTTGCAACTCATACCGGACGGATAAGAGCAGATTTTAGGTGTGCAGTAGCCAAACTTCAGGTATCTTGGCCAGAAATATTTCCCTAAATCCTTCCACTTGTATCGTACAGGGCAGTAAGACATATTCCACAACCATAACCTAAACAACTCACGGGACCTTGATCTGGGTATTCGAACGCGCCCAGGCGCGGACAATCGAAAGTCTGTAGCCTTCAAATTGGTCGGCATCGTTTTTAGCAGTTCGTCCTCAGTGACGTCTCCGTTATCAATCTTTAAAAAATCACGTGGCTTTTGAATGGATACGTGCTTATGGTTGATATCATTTCCCAATATCTTACTCAGTTCGTACTCTTTTAAATCTTCTGATTTTGGGTCTTCCCAAAGGGTTGACGAGCCTCGAAATAGGTACTGCACCAAGGTGAGATTTTCAACGCGGAATTGAGCTTGTGGTTTAAGACGAAACAATGCAGCAGCCTCGGTGGAGTGACTTATTGACATTGTTATTCGTATGAGCAGTGACACACTGACAATAATTGCTTGCGCAATCATTTTTTCTCGTAGTGTTCTTTTCCTAAATACGAGTAATAGAGAAAGAAAATGTTATTCAGCTTTTAATGTTCTCCATATACGCGATATCTATACGTCACATTATCAGACACCTACACATTTGATTGACATTACGCAAAAATACAATGTTCAATTAATTGCAGCTCTGGTTGGATCATGATCGTTAACGATGTCACTAAGTGACAGATTATATGCCTATATCAAACCCTTTCAGGAGTGAACAATAGATGTTACTGACGGTTCCAGCCATTATCCTTTGCCCATCGAATCAGTTGAGTTGCTTCCTTGGAGTGCTATTGTGAAAGTGGCTGAATAATCTGCAATCACCCGTCATCGTTTTTCTACTAAGCACCAAATGACGGTATCGGGGGCGTGCCAGTGTAGCGAGCCTTAATTTGAGTTCTGGGGGTGTTCAATTTACGCCATTAAACCTTTATTTGCGTTAGAAGAGTAAAACGTTTGGTAACGCTAGGCAGATAATGGTATCGAAAGATTCAGCGGTCCTTTTCCGTGTCGGACATATTTAAAAGAGAGGCTTAGCGCATGATTCCTACCGCCAAACGTTATGGGATAGTAACTGTGTGACACACTGTTATAAAGACTAGCAGAGTCAGCCATTACTGCTCTCCGTCAAATTTTCTAAAACTTGGAATAGATAAATTGATCAGTCTAACCTTAGATGTAATGTTTATTAAAAATACGAGCATAGCACGATTAAAACGAGGTGTCGACACCATCGGGATGTCATTACCAAGTAATACTGGAAAAATGTGCAACCACTACCAGTTCATTAAGCTAACAATAGTCATAAATGAGAAAAGAAATTCAACAGATTCCCACGGTATTATGTAAATAATTTAGCTTTGATTGAATCTGTTTGAACATTCAGTGTAGGCACCCTCTCTTTTATGTGGAGCATCTCGTAAACGAGGCAGTCAAACTTGTATTTACATTCTCTCAAGATTATAAAACATTTCAGGGGAGGTGTCACTGAAAGACCATGATGATCACGGCGATGTTTGCCTACAGATGAGTACCTGTGTTCATCTATCCTCTTGTGTAAGTGGCTAGATGTGTAGCCAACGCATAACACAAATCACATATAAAATTGTAAACAACAAGTTGTCTACTGACAAGAGATGGCTTTTCCTCCCTGAATCTCAGAAAACTACATAGTGGCTGACTAGTGAACAAAGGTTCCAAATTAGTGCTCAATTTCTTGTTTTATCGATTCAGATGATGTCTGACGACATCACGTTCTTTCAGCGGCACGTCCCCTAAAAAGTTTTGAGAAAATGTAAATCGTTTGAATCATGTTGCCCTCGTATTTTTAATAATGGAATAGATTAGCGTGATATAGAGATTACCAATTCTCACCAAAGATTAGTGGACGATTTTCTTCACAAGATTGACAGATCAGCTAGTCTGATTCTCTTGTCTATTTCTATTTTAGTACATTGCCGTGATGCAGATTTTTCGTTATTTAGAAGTTCCATCTCTCCCTTACCCTCAACAATCGTCAAAAGCAGCCAATTAACGTTTCATTACGGGTACCAAATTAGTTTTTAACAAGGGCATCATTACCGTGTTACATCACTTATGAAATTTATGTGGTTGTAAATTTTTGTCATGTTATTTAGTAAGAATGGGAAACCTTGCCAGATGACTGGCAAGATCACCAGCTAGCATAGAAGTCAGAAACCAAAGTTTGGTGACCATTAATCTGTAGTGACAAGGTCGCATTTTTATCACCTAAAGATTGAATAATGTAACTGGCAGATAGTCATAAAGGTAAACTCTAAGTAATGTCTTAATTGAGATGTATTAATCTCTCACGTCTGCAACCTCGGAGGGTAACAGGCTGTCTTAGTCTACCTACACAATACCTCTGCAAGACAACAGCAACTAATGCATCTTCAATAGCTAGGGCAAATAGAGTGAATGTAAACAAGTACAACCATCGCATTGCTTAAAAGAATCGCTACATTACTAATTAGTAATAGTTGTTCTGTAGTGTACACGGACTACATCAAAAATCGTAAAATCGACCTCCCGTATTGTATACACGTTTTCAAATAACCTGCAGGTCGAGCTGAAGAGCCCTGGAGGCCGGACATTACCCATTCCTGCCATATAGCATACAACACTGATATACATGATAATTAGATTGTACAGGATATCGATTGCTAAAGAGTATAAAACTCCGATATGGGCCACTTGGTTATTACAAAACATAAAAGCGCAAAAATTGCTCATCAAAATAACCCTCACATAATTCAAAAAGCGAGGGGATTGTCAGAACAGCTGAGGATTTATTGATAAAGCAGGGAAAGAGAGTATTTAAGTAAGCAACTTTAGTTCTACAGTTAAGCCATCTAAAGGCAAAAGTTAGGCCAAAGTGAAGGACCAATGAGTACATAGATGACTAAAAGAATGATCCTTTAAGAAGGGTAAGAAGAGTAAAAATGGTAGATTTATGACAGAAGAAAAGATTGCCGATCGAGTTTTACAACACAACTCTGGAAACATTTGGTACTCTTCAGAGGCAATGAGAACGTTGTTTGCTGCTCTATGAGGCAAAGAGTATTATAGCAAGTGGAGAAATAACTGAAACAGCTGAAAACGCGAAGGGATGTAGCCAGCCAGGAGGAAAAAAGGCAGCTTAGCTTTTTCTATAGTATATAAATATGAAGTGACACAGTCAAAACAAAAAATATCCAATTCTCTTCCTACTCTTTGGTAAAAGACCCTGGTGTAGTGGCAAAGAGTCGTTAGTTGCAACTGCAACAAAATGAGAGTAAGGCTGCATAGGCTTTAGTAGGCGAAGAATGCCTGCATAACGTTTGATATATGATATCTAGATTTTCCATATATCGTCTAAAGAATTTGTAGGATTTGGTGTTAAAAATTATATTTGAGTTTAGCTTCAAATAAGAAATTTTATTAGGAATTTACGAATCCGAAATCTAAGCGTATCCTAAACACGTCACCTGACTTTACAAAAACAAAGGATGACTTAGAAATAATGTGAATTCTTTTTAGTGAAATAAACAGTTTATTTACTCAATTGCTCGCTCTGCTAGTACCAGACATACTGCTTTTCAATTACATACCAAAGAGCAACCGAATGCTTACGCCATAGCCCTTATTGTCATCTTCATTTAACAGGCTGTCAACGTTGGTGTATTTTCAATAATGCCAACTGACTCAAAGAGCAGCCACACGGTCAGGCTAGTAGGGTTCAAAAGAGCCAAGACTCTCTAGAGGACAAAGGAAACCTTGAGCAATTTTTCAGATTAGACAGAGGTGTACTATTTCAGTTTTTCCTAAGGATAATTGTGGACATACTAGTTTTAACTGCGCTCACTTGCGGTGTTTGCTATAAAATCGTCCACGAAAGAGGCAAATAGTTTTTGGAAACGGCAGGTTCTGCCGGCATAGAAGCTGGATAGTACTTTTTTAGGATCAAGTCACAGTGTGTGGAATAAGGCCTTCAGCAAATCATACCTTATACCTACGTGTTCAGACAAAGCCTGGAAGCTCCAAGTAATTAAGCCAGTCAGTCTTTGTAAATCTGACACCAAACAATATGAAAATGTAGCTGACCATAAACTTAGTGTCATACTATTAACAATATCCTATAGAAAATTTGTGCCGGTTTTGTCTCCAGTTCCCCTTGTTTGTTATATTTTCTAACCTACTACTAGCAACTGTACTAACAGTTCAATGATTGCGGTAAGTGATTACATGCGAAATGGACTGAAAGCACTTGCATTCTTTGTTGTTAATTTTAGTTAAGTGAATGTTCACAAAATGTGTTGAAGGCCGACTTTAAGGCAACACCTCTAGTTAGTTCTATTTACTCCTATCGGTATTTATCAACTTCCTGACAATTTATATCAACACTAGTATCAAAATATGGTGTGAATCACAGCATGAATCGTAAGGGAAGAGGGTGCCTAAGATTGAGAATGCAAATATGTATAATTATTAGCAGTTTATCATAATTCCTTACAGCAGTCGTTTATTAGTCCAACGGACCTGATAAGTGGTTAACAAGCTAGATTGAACTCTATAAATCAGCTGATAATTTAGCTAGTGGTTAAGTTATGAACTGTCGATAAGAGGTGATTCTTCATTATACGCGTCATCCTGAAGCCATTCTACTAAAAACGTTTATCAATATAATATCAATTGCCACTATATAGCACTTTTCTATGCCAAACATATTCAAAGTGGTTTTACAGCTGACATAGGCCCTGCAGCTCTGGGAAGCTGTTAATAAGATTTTTGCGTCGTTCCTTGGGGAGAGTAGACACGGAGCAGTTGCACCCACGGTGTTTATTTGCTTCTTTCCATCATAGCCACGCCCGAATTTTATACCTTGTTATGGTGCACACAGTACATAATACGATCAATAACATTGTTATAGGTTTTTTGATGCCTCAAGAAATCTCTACTCAGTTTAATCGAGGATAAAAGAAGGTAATGGGGCCACTATTTAAGCCCCATGGGAGGAGTTTACCTTTTTACCCTTATTAAATACGTACCTGATTCAGACCTGGCATCTGTTGTTTGCTAGTTAGTTGCACAAGAGATTGAGGTAACGAGATCACAAATCGTAATGTAGATAAGAAAAAATTGCTATAGAGACTCCTGGTGGAAAAAAATTCTGTTCTACAGCAGACGACTTGTTCATACAATTCTACATACAAACTAAAAGACATCTGAAACTGTTCGTGCAGAAGGGTGTTCGTTTTGATATTATTCTTGCCTGGAAATGACCTCGTGCCACCGTATGCATCAAGTGTCGTAAGGATTAACTCCAGAAGAGGAGTATTGGGTAGGATACAATAATCGTAAAATTTTAGTATGATTTCCTCCTTCCCTAGATGCTCTTCTGTTTCTAAGCAACAGTTAGATTTTGAAAATAAAGTGGGAATAAATCCCCCATTATTTTCTACCTTTGCTTACACTTGGCAAGAAACAAATATAGTTTAAAGCATCCGCACTAAAAACAATACGTCCGAAGGTGCTCATTGTAGTTTTTGAGAAGGCAACATTTTTGAATGTTCTTGAATGAAAGATTACATATATCAGATACTAGAGATTGTACTGAGATTCTTCAAGAAAGAAAACATTGTAATATAGAAAAGGGTGTCATTAAACTGAAATCACTTAAATTATCGGACTTTTATTAACAACTAAAGACTATAACCTTTATGAAGCCATAATCTTAACCCTTATCCTATTCAATCTCTCTATTCATTACATGCCATTTAATTGCTTTTGAGCTTCAGTTTACCTTTTTAACTCTGTTTGTTTTTATTTTGTTTGTTTCAATAACAGTCCAACAAAATTGGCTTAAGATTTAAAAAAGGTTTTCTGTTTTTAACTATCTCAGCATACAAAGATGAGTTAGCAGACTCAATAGAAATTTACAATTGAATTAAAAGCACAAACCAATACTTACTTTATAGAGAAATAATAATTATAATTTGTTTCATTTAGTTTTTCTTTCCTGTACCATTCTCCATAAGAATGTTAAACTTCTTTTCAAGAATCTGCTTGTTTTGCAAAGCATATCTGTTATCTGAAGCAGAAGTTAAAATCTAAGCTTCCCACACATTGACGCCCTCGTTAAAACCTTTGTCCCTCTGGATAAGGTTATGATTAGAATTCTACTACTAGCTGTTTAAATGTTTATTGGTCATGACGACGTTTAATTTTAAGGAAATACATTTTAATCTATGAAGAAAAATGAACGTTTTAACAAACAAGTAAAGTTGATGATAGGTTTGCTCATATTTTGAACACTAATTACTACGGGAAGAAATTCACTTCCAGGACCCTTAACGTAGAATTCATCTCATATCTTTATATTCGTTCCTGCAGGTCCCTTACCATGGATACACTTTGTATTAAAATACAATACTGCAAACATATCGGCGAATACCTCAACAATGATAAATATCTGCATCATGGAAAAAAATCTTCTGTCATACACTCAAAAGGAAAACAATCTTCTGTTATAATCTCTGACACGATTGAAACATAAGTATCAAAACACAATTAGATTTCCGAGGCAAGGAGATTAAATTCAGTGCAGTAATTTCTTAATCAAGAACCTCATTTCACATTGTCGACCTACGCGTAGGCAAATACTGCATAATTCTATCACATTTACTGTCCGAGAGAATAAATAAATGGAACCTGAAACCTATGAAGTGTAAATGTGATATTTCTTACCGCAAAGAGACCAATAATCTCAACTTTTCCGTTTTCATATATTCTCAATATATCTACTTGCTGTAATTTTGTAAAATTGTTGTTATACCAGCAAGTCCTGACCTTTGAGGTTTTTTTAAAATTTGGTTGTACATTATAACAGAAGAAAACTTAAAAGCTAGTTGTTTTGTTGTTGCCTAAAAACTGTTTCAAAACATGGACTGATCAAATATATTAGAAACAAAAATTTAGACTTAAGATTTGGGGGAAAAGAGTTCCTAAACATTTTAAATTTGTTTTGTTTGTTGAGATCTTTCCCCCTGATAATTTGCAAGAACGTTTCAAGGATTGGCATGCTATTATTTTCGCTTATCTACTCTTGAACCCTTATTAAAGCAAACCTTCTTATTATAAGAAAATGTTACTTAAAAGCTGAACGCAGTAGTGTACTTAATAACTCTAGCCAGGAAATTTCTCTAATGGGGTTGAACTTACTTGTGCGGTTGTCATCTTACTCAGCAGAGTTGGAAGGCAAACTTTATATATTTTCGTCACCAAGATTTTAGCTCAATTGCTTGAAAATCAGATTGGTGCTCTTCCAGATCAAACAAGTGCATCTCGCGCGTCTTCATAAAGATAGTTCATAACAAAATCTACAATTTTCTTACTTGCATTACTCACATTAGAAATGTCACACGGCGGATCAGTTTTACTTGCATTGTCAAGTGCAAGAAATGTGTAGTAAAGATTTGCGCAGATATCCCATACTATCACTGCTATCCCATTCTATTATCAGACACATTCTGTACTTTCTACGAGATTGAACCACCGAAGCGCATTAGAAAGTGTTTCAATGAAAGGAGTATTTTCTTAATAAGTTACATTACAACTGGATGAACGGAGTTTTATCTTCCTTCTTCAAAGATGGGGTAAAGCGTCTAACTTTACTTTCTCTGCTGTTATACACAGAAATCTTCCTTACCAAACCAGAAGAAGAAAGCATCATGATTTCACTTCCTACAAACAGCTTACTTCTTAACTAGATCATGTTTATGATATTTATCATAAATCAGTGTACATACCTTGAAAACAGTAAAAGGGAAAAACAACAGATTCTCATTATCATCCCGCTGCTTACAATGGATAGCATAAACTTGATAAAACTATAAAACAACTTTTAAAGTTTACCAATTAAACTTGTAGTTCCTAATTCCTAAATGTTATCTTAAATTCGGTTTAACCTAACCTGTAGGAATCCGGTTAAATTAATACAAGGTTTTATTGAAAGCTACGTCATGTTACATGACCTTAAGACTTGAAAAAGAGCTTTCACTTACCGATATACATACATTAACATCTGTGTTGTGGAGGAGCTTCTTTCATCCCGTTTATTTTTACTTAGTTCTTTCAATAATTTTGATATGCGTTTGGTTACTAGGCGAAACTTTATGAGGCAAGTCTAATCATCTTGTCCTCTCTGTAGCTAATGATTACTGATACTTCATGACTTACGTTTGCTTCGACGATTGTCTTTCACCACAGTCAGCTCAAAGATGTATTTAATTGCTATTTCACACTATGGCGTAAGTATCCAATGTTCGACCAAGTCAAAGAGCCAGAAAAAAGGCCACCCTTATTAAAAGTACTAAGAAATCTGCAGGGAAAATACTAATAGAGACTAATAGAATTCCATAATAAGTCGGGCTCCTACTTACATGTTGTCTCTTAGCTGTGAACTTTATGGGCTCTCTGTTTATATGTTTCTCTATAAAAGGTAGCACAACACTTGTACGGAATACCAGCTGGAGCTCCTTTTACCTTCTGCAAAGAATTGATTCGATTGAACTTAAAAACATGACGAGCTGAAGTATGTGAATACTGGGGCTAATTCAAACCATTGAGAAAGCCTCCTCTGTCAGCAACAGAGACTGAAAAATGAAGTAGCACTTAGTTCCAACTGGCTAACATGTAAGAGTGTTTTTAATAATAACAAGGGATTTTCTTTCTATTGGAAGATTAGGCCGAATGTGTTGCAGTGAGCCACCGTCATGAACCAACTCGACGGGCATCCTATCTATTTCTCTTCATTGCGGTCTTCCATCTATTTGTCAACAAAAAGGAACCAAAACTTTATTGAGGGACATTGTTAAAAAGCTGCTGGAATACTCAGCATCGAATTTATGCCTTTGGTTGTGAGTTAGCACTTAATTGTTATCTGGCTATCGGAGACTGTGGGGTTAGATAGATAAGGTGGAGAAGTATCGAGCTAAGTATTTGGCAAAGACTTGGCATAACAGAATAGCTAAGTTCACCCTGGTAGGCGAAGAGACAGATAATGACTTTTCACATTCTAGTCGCTTTCTTCTGCCTAATAACTGGATTAGACAACAGAGAAGTTGTAAAAACCGATCTGCAAAAGTATATTGTTTTTGAATGCTTGCTCAAGATGAAGAGACTATCTGTAAACCGCACCCTAGTCGTTGCAGCTTGCATGCTTGAGTACCGGAAACCAGAGAATTAATGATAATAACTTTTAGGGAATTAACATGTTACAAAATCACCGTCTGGAGATTTTGTTTTTCCCATGAGCTTTTGAAATGCGTTACATTTTCGAGACACCAAAATGACAATTTATCCAGTCAATCCTTGGTATTGCCATACAGTTCAATGAATGATCTTTCTCTTCAAGTTACCAGGGAAATTATAAAAAGCTTTATAATAAACTCTATTTTATGTAAAGCATCGTAAGGAAGTTCATGGTATCTATTTATCAATGTACTGTAATACCAGAGAGCTTATTCGTATCTTAACATAAAGAATTGCTAAGTAGACTAACAAAATTGCAACAAAAATCGATCTGCAGAAATTAAACTTCTGATCTCACATGATTAGCTTTTGGAAGACCAATCTGTTAATTGTCTATGAAACGAAGAATAGTATCCAGGCTCAATATACACAATTCGATAAAATGTAGAAAATCTACGCCTTTAACCAAGTAAAAGGAGAAATGGCGCAACATAAGCTTTCATGTATGATAAATAACAACTTTGCTGTCATATCTCCAACAAAAGGCAAAAAGTAGTCAGACGTAATGTAATAAAATAAGGTAGTGTTTTCTTAAAGCCATTATCTGTTAATGGGGGTAAACATTGAGGAACGCCTCTCCTTTTTTATTTCATTAAGGAGTCTGCCTAAACACACACATAATCACTTGCAGCTTACACATACAGACTTTGAATGTTTGCAGCTTGGTGTAGTGTCCTGACATTAAGTAGCAGTCAACAATTGCTTTATTCAGTGTATCAAATGGCTTGATTTCAATAAAAATCAGAGGAGGGGCAATACTTACTATCATGTGGGGTCCCGTCACAATAACGTGAATTTGTGACTGAAAAATTGTGGGAAAATGATCAAGGCCTAATATTCCTGCCACCATTTTCCAATCTAATCCTTGGGACTATCGATGTAAATAGCGGTCAGTAACAATAACAACATTCCACAAGTTACGTAAAGGGCATGTCCTTTTCCTGCTCTCTATATACGTAAAGAAAGGATTCCAAAACCTCTCAATTTCTTTAACTTGTTCACGCCCGATGTAGTCATCAGACTACTAAGCCCATAGCTATGTACTTGTTAATGGATTTCCATCAGCTTCCGCTAGCGTTCAGTTGCCAAAAGGTCGAGCAGAGTTAATCTGATTTTGACTAATGGCTTTAATCTCTGTCACAAGGAAATTTTCATTGCTTTTGCAACCTAGCGTTGGCTCTCACATTCCTCTATTAATACTTCACTTACGTATATGGAAGATTCCTTGGCGTTTAATTCAAATGCATAGACAGAAAATACAGCATGGGGTGAGGAGGGGGGCTTAGGTGGAAGTCATTTTGCAAGTCTGCGAGTATTTTTGTTGTTAAAAGACATTCATCGGTCACAAGAGGCCTGTCAATTTTATGTTTTGGTACGAAAAGCTATTATAGGAACAATATGTCTGTAAGTGATGAGAAGAATAGTAGAATGCAAACTAGGAACCTACAAGAGCAATTGTTTTTACATACAATGACAGAAATTACTTATACTTTAATGCAAAAAGGGAACTTTTTTCTCTAAACATTTTGGGGTCAATCTGACGCGTCAAATAGACGCTTACTTTCCCCTCATTCACTATCCACTGTTGGTTGTCACAGTATCCATTCCCAAACCATATTTACAAAGACATGTCACCCAAAATTTTGAAATTTAGGGGGAGGCCTGTTTCTGAATATTAGAAGCCTATTGATAACAAATAATTAAACTTAAAATATCTAGGAATGAATATTGCTCAAAAGAGGATAGATCCTGTCACAATAAACCAATACCTACCCCATATTACAAGATTTGTCAAATTTAATATACAAGTGTTACCGGATCTTTTTTCTTGCAGATGTCTAAAGAGACAGGCCCATAGACAAGATTAGTCACAAGGAGGGCTGAAAAGATCAAAGGGGAACCCTAACTAATATGAGTAGCACCGCCCAACAGTCTGGAATTAGCATTCAACATAAGTTTTCGCATTTTTTTATTTGTAGAGCTTTAAGGGAACGGGAGATGAAGCAAATTTAAGGAATCGGAAATAAATGGCTTAGACAACTTCCAATTTCCTGTTACTGTACTCTAGTATTTGAAGTTCTCATTTTTAAGGAGTGTCTGATTTGGCCCATCATCTTGATCATTCACTGACTATTCTACATGCAGACAAGAATAGAACTGCTGGACCATAATAAAGTGTAAAGTAACTTTGAAGGCATTCCTATCCTGTTAAGTGTAGGAGATACAAATTCCAAAACAGAAATGAAGCATGAATGAACTTAAGCTCCTAAATGTATTAACATATATGCCACAAAGCCTTCACTTTTGTTGTTAAATAGCTGTACGTTAATTAATAGTTGGAGAGCTTTTAAAACTATGCATACGAACTATGCATTCCGTAGTTTAAGAACACCTTATTAACTAAGTGACCGAAAACTAACATACGGCCGTTGTTCAAGACGAAAAAGTTGGTTCCGATGTCATCTCTCGACGTTATCCTATGTGTTGTCTTGAGAAAATTACAAATCTGTTGTCAGAAATTAAACAAGGGATGATCTGGAGATGTAGACATTTAAGAGTAATGCACCGATCTACTCCAAGCTGTATTACCAGATACTGATAGCAGACACCATTCCAGGGCTTTAAAACAGTGATTAGACCTAGTTTCCGATCTTGGATGATAAGATTGCCTATTCTTTGCAGCAGATCTAATGCAGCAACTCGTCATGATCAAAAGCGGTACAATCCACTGAAGCAGGGGCAACGTAAGTACAGCCAGCAGTTACGCTCCATCTTTCCTTCATTACGATTTCCATAATACTCATTATAGAAAGTTCGTGACACTGTATACATCGTTTTACTTAAACGAACCACACTTTTCAAACCGTTCCTTACATTTTTGTTGAATCTCAACTATCACACTTCCATAAACGTTTGTCAATTTTTAACTATAAATGCCGATCACAACCCTAACCCCATTTCTTTTAATGGCAACACAACCGTGAATTTAAACGATTTCTAGCTTCCCACTAAAATTGTTTGCATCATGGGGAAAAAGAGAGCGTGAAAATGATATCGAGCGTTCAGTCTGCTGTGGGGAGTTTAATTGTCCCGGAGATCCATTTAAGGTGACTTGACGTATCACACAAATAGTAGAAATGGTCAATGACAAAAATTGTTACACAAAGAATAGATTAAGGGCAATCCTTCTAAGCGCAATATAAACTTACTACCACTTTATCGTAGCTCTTTCTAATCATAAAGGAGCATGTTTGATGCCCTGATGTCTACTAATATCACTTCAACCTTACATACACTTAGTTCTGCTCATTTTATTTAAATTTTGTTACAGTATCTCTTTAACAGTAGGTGACCCCGCAAATTAGTCACTTTATTTGTACACAAATGAAAACATTTTTAATTTTACCAATCGCACCTGAAGTCGTAAAAAGATTTTTGAAGTCGACCTTAACCATATGTCAACCAAAAGCATTTACAGGTCAAAAGCAAGAACAAAGAGTACACAAGAAAATGCATGATTACCTCCTGTATTACCATATAAAGGAGCATTGCACTTCTGAAAGCCAAAGGGTATTCTCAAATAAAATCTATCTAAGGAATTAAGAACAGGGAGTTAGTAATGCCTCCGAGGGTTTATGGTGTAATTAGACTAAAATCAATTTAACACACGATGGAAAAGACTGCAGTAAAAACATAATTATTACATTTATCTATTTAGAGACCCGCAGTAACCTGGGACAAAGTATTTCTCTAAAGAATTTGAAGTAGCACCGTTCAGCTATCATTTCTAAGTGGTTAAATACGTATTCAGAATATGCACTTTCAATAACAAGACTGTAGCACCAGATTTTGCTTAATGATTTGCAAAATTTTCGGAAGTAATTTTAAGAGAAACAAGGAAAAACTAGGAACATATTAGTGACCGTGTATAAGAAATATTTCGCGGATACTAGACTAGCAAGGGGGAAAGCAATAGCAGAAGATAACTTACGGGTACTAACTTGTGCTGAGAACGGTGGAAATGGAAAGAACGGAGGACGAATGGGCATCGAAAGAACAGAGAAACTTGAGAGCTGTCAATAGCCTGATTTCCATAACCAGGAGCAGCGTTAAGCATTGAGTTGCTTCCTCAATAATATGAGAAATACAAATAGCACGAATATGATCCAAAAGACAATGATCAAAGTTACCAATCCGTGCTGCTAGCAACTCAAAACAGTGATTTCCTTTATCTAGATCGGTCATTTGCTTTACACGTTTTCAACCTTTGTACCTGTAGATATACTTTGTATCTGTGGATATACTTTGTATCTGTACATATACTTTGACTCTCGTTATCTTTTAGGTTTAGCCCAATGCAAGTACAGAAAAGCAATCGTTCCGACCTCCCAACCAAAACACGAAACAATTTTGTGCTGATATTGTTCCAGTCCACTTAACGCCTTTGCGCCAAATTAAACCGAGTCAAAGTGAGGCTCAAAGGTTAAGCATGGAAGAAGGAAATAGTCATAATTGCCGAAAACCTCTTGGAGGCTGATACACAAATTTACTATAGTACGTCCAGCACTGGGCCGTAATTGCCAATAAAGGGCCATTTGTGATTTTGAGCCTCGCTTTGATTTTATTGCTTGAAAGTCGAACTTGGCTCAATAGAGTAACTTGATCCGGAACAATATGATATTTAAAATGTGATTATTTACTGTAAAAGCTCTAAAAAGTTTCATAAAGAACCCAGGTTTGATAAGAATAAAAGACCAGTTAGAATACATCAAGAAATATTGTGGACGACAATCTAAACTCAATACAGTATACGGCCGGCGAAATGGTGCGGTGCCAAATGGTTGTATAGCTATTTTACATGCACAATGTTTCAGATCAAACTTTGCAGAAACGTGGGGGCATGGCCCCTGGCCCCCTGTTTTGCCGGCCCTGCAGTAGAATAAATAGAATTGAACAAATGGAATTCTGATTACCATTCTTTTTCCCTCCATAGCTTTACTTCAAAACAGAATTCAATTTTCAAAATGGTGAATGTACCACAATCTAACTTATAAGGCTATGTGCTTCTAGCTACAAATGTTCAAAATGGCTTTTAAATTGTCGGTTCATTTTGAAGGTTTTAACAGGAAAAATGTATAGTGTAGTATTTAACACGCCTCACTTCCTGTAAGCAAAACTGTAGGATTTCACATCTTCTTGTAATGAAGAACAAATACAAAAAATAAGCAGCGACAGTGCACCACCTTACTATCAAATATTGTGTTGTAACTGAAGTGTCTGATGCTGTACAGTAACACTAGATCCATTCTTCAGTATCTTGGTTATGAAATGGAAACTGTTTGATGTATATGCTGCTGGTGTTTAAACAGTTGAATTAAATCCTGAATAGCATACGGAGACTGTTTATATTTATACTGGTATTTAAAGAGGATGCACATTTTGACATTACGTTTGTAATCCTACTCCCCATTGGTTGACATGCCTTTACCCGTATGGCATTCCAAATTAGAGATAGAGAGATGGAGTTTTCAATCCTTCTTTCTCTTTGAAGATTACCAGAGATTTGAAGATTGAGGCTGATCTTTGAAAGCATGAAACAATGTTATTTAGCAAGCACGGTACTCAAATTAAACCAGGTAAAGACGAGCAATGATAAATAACACGCGTAGAGCGCAATGAAAGTACGAAAAAAATGCCCTTCGCTGTTACTCATAGTTAGTTATTGAAGAGCTAACATGGACACATAGTAGGACGATTACTTTCAGCGAATGTACTACAAATTTTGCCTGTAGCCTATAATAAATACTTGATCTTATCTAATAAAACAACTTTACATTTTCAAGAGGTTTTAATCGCAAGAGAAACGAGATGTTGAAACATTTTCAAGGAAAACTTTTCCAAGTTTGCCTATTGAAGAAACGATGAGCTGCTGGTTGCAATGGAATACAGCTTGTTTAATACGTCAATGGTATCAAAATCTTTAATTCCAAGCAAAAGCTTATACGGTAGGAAAAGGGTGTTAAAGCCTTTATGCTAATGAGTCTATTGGCCTTTGGTAAAAATAATCTGAGGCCATTTGAGAAAAAGAAAATGGACTCACAAATACAGCAGTTAGGTCCCAGTAGCAGAGTAGAAAATATCCTTTTGTGACAGAGGCTGCAGTTGGAGTCCATAGTGTGAAGGTAGAGACGTTGTAGACCATTTCGGACATGATATCTTAAAACTGAAGATTGCAGGGTTAACAATTGAAAAAGAATAAAGCAGTACTTTCAGATAAATTTTGATTACATTAACCGTAAATTACAAACATTTCAAAAATAATAAATAGCTTTTATCTTGTCGTGGCAAAAATCTGTACTGCGCTTCATCGAATCTCACTAATAAATTGAAATTTTACAGATTACTTTGTATCAATATCGATAAATGAGACTAAACATAAAAGCGTAACAAATAAGGCTATGAAGGAGTGCTTACTTTTGTAGAGACGTTTAAAGATAGTTGGTGGCAAAGCCACCACCATTTAATAAATTAGATTGGAAAGTTTAAAAGCAGAGGGTGATTGAAAGTTCTTGATTAGTCCTATTTCGTTAATGTACAGTGCATTTGTAGTTAGTAGTCAGCTATTTCATGTACAAAAACGCTCACATGGCTTTGGTTGTGATGTTTTCTTGCAAATTTATCATCAGCCACGACAATCAGCGGGGCCGGTGTTACCTCAAAGTAACTGAAGAGCTGTCAAGCATTCTCACTGACAAGTAGATTGACAGGATACTCAAATGGCGTTGTACTCTGATTAGAATTCGTTAGCTAATAGTATTTTTATGAAGTTTCATTTTTTAAGCATTTCCACAAGAACGATATGACGTTCTTTAACAAAAACTGAATGACAATCATTGTTAGGATAATTTTCGTCTTCGAAGAGCTCGGAGAGCTGAAACAAGTTGATGCAATAGCATGCAAGTACGATATTAACACACAGCGGTTTCTCCATTTAGAGTATTTTTGCCAGATTTCCCAAGATATTATATTTTTGTGTGATGGTTTTACTCCGCAGATAAACGTTTCCATGTTAGTAATAGAGATGGGGGTACCGACTTAATGAAGTGGGCTTGTCATAAGGATATCATATGGAAATGATGGATAGGAGGGAAAGAGGGTCAATATTGTGATGAATAGGAGGGACCTTATGATGAGGAGAGGGCTCCACCACGTGAGGAAATACAGGTTCATGAGAAAGGGGTTCTGAACTGGGCGAAGGAAACATGAACAGATGGAAATATAGAGGGTTTTGGTAGATAAGAAAAACATGAATTGTAAGTTACTATATTGACCAATCATAGCCTAGATCAGGACCGATCGAGGAAAGAATTACTTTAAATCAGGATAAAAATGAATCAGTTACCAATCTTGATCAGGTGAGATAAGAAAACATTTACATCTAAACTTGGGTAGATCAAGAAGATTTGGAGCTTTCGAGCTACTTGAGTATAAGGATCTTGTGCCTGAAGCCTGCAAATCTACCCCTTTTTGTTGCAGTAGATAATTTATTTGCACGAAGTACATAATAAACAAAGAGATTAAAGCACCAATTAGTTCTTATTTTTAAAAAAATCTTTGCTTAACTGGTCAATTTGACAAAAACAAAAGTTTTGAAGTTCAGTTTTTGTATTGGATTGGCGATCATACTACAGCTACACAAAAGCACATTTTCCGCTGACTTACCACCAAAGTTTAACAAAAAAATCGCTATTTTAAGATAAATATATCAAAAGGAAAAGTAAGAAAGCTTCAAGACTCTAGAACTAACGATCAGGGAACGGTAAGTAAAAGTTTCTAAGGGTTTTTTTAAAAAACTCCTACCATGCAGGGTGAAAGGTTTAAAGACGTGCATGCTAAAGACAGTATGTTGTGTTCTGTAATAGAACAGTATGAAGGAGGACTCCCATAAGTAAAAAAAGGGAGAGAGAGAGATTACGGACAAATAGGGTTTGTTTGAAATGTGATGTAGGATGGCAGTAGGAAAGTGATCTCAAAACGGTTAAATTAGAGGGAAAAAGAATTATGGTGATTGGATATAAAATTCTTAAATAACGACAAGTTATAAAGTGCAATTTTGAAGGACTTTAAGGGACTGATGGGTTTGGTAAAAGGATAGGGAAAGGTGGGAAGGGTCATTCAAAACTTTCATAGTATTATTTCCTCATTTCCATCATCAGGCAGTGTGTATCTAAAATGATTGCTCAAAAGCAAGCATCTATGTACTGAAGACTGGCCGATCTATCTAAAATGGCAGACAATGTACTGGTAACAATGCATCTAATACTATGTATTTATGGAGCTGATTTATCTAATTTTTCTAATCTCAAGTGTCTTCTCAACGATTTGTCTTAAAGCTTGTTTGCTTCTTTAAGTTGGCGATTATAAAACGTTGGTAGTGTAGAAAAATACTCTGGTGATTAAAACGCCTTCTAAATAGTAGACGTACACAAAAGGTACTTAAAAATCGACACTCTTTGTCCTCGAGGTCAGTATTAACTGGGCAAACATGCACTGATTTTCTCATTTTATGGTTTGCGGCAGTTTCTAAATAGGCTAAAAGTTGAAAAACGGAAAGTTCACAGGGTAGTAGGAAATTCGTCGCACTATCGTGAGCGATGCATGATGGCTGTGATATGTGTTGATATTAAGTCCTGGTTCCTTCCTGCCTCCCTGTTACCTTGCAAAGGGCTTTCCAGTCTTGCGTTTTGTGACAGTTATACGGAGAGCTATTTCTAATCTGGGCGTGGTCGCTAACTCGATAAAAAGCATACGTGACAAGGTATTAGGCATCAGTTATGATACAATGAATTCTCATGTTCTAGAAGCTTTGGCTGGAGGGAGAAACTGCATCCTTAGCCGTATCGTCTTCGGTAATTAGAACCCGAGAGTTACTATTACGTCGCTATGTTACATAACCGTTATCAGAGCTTACACATACGAAGAAGTAAACTTCCTATCTATCTATGATTGCAAAGTTCATACTGTACCTATTCATAATATATCATACAGCAATTCGATGGCTCTTTTTAAGGTTGATGTTTTCACCAAATTTGAACAATTTACTTCTAATAACATAACGAATCGGATTGTCATAACGTTTCTGTTTAATTTTACTATCAGATCTCAAGGGTTGACTTTGCTTGATTGTCTCTTCGATAAATATTCGACATATATTTTATTAGTATTCAGAAGATGCATAATACTGGGCAAACACACTTGATTACAGTTAGAAGCTCATACTGCAACCTCATAAGGAAACAAGTAACATAGTGTTTGCATAATAGACATCGATGTACTGTATTGTTTTGCATTTCCCTATAGAAGGCCAACTCCGCAAAGGAAAGGTAACTTCATTTCACAAATAAAACTTTAAAAATATCTAGAGTAGTATCAAGCCTATAAAAGTACGCAGGCAGCTTCAGGCTGAAAAATCATTGAAAGTAGCATTGCGTTGCTGGATGAAATGTGTTGAAACTACACAATGAATGTGGTTTTAATTTCATTTCATGTCTTAAGGCAATTCTTGAACCGTCCGCGGATTTTATTACAGACGTTAATGATAACGATACGCAATTTTTTTCAAAATAGCACCGAATCTTAGAGATGCAAGGCCATTATAGAAAAATTAATAACTTTCAAATATAATAATTGCTTGCCTTGAACGGTCATCGTTTTAATAACGCCAATGCTTTCATTTTCATACTAGTAATATAAAATTATACTAGCCTAACCCTTGCAAGGAGACCCTTATTGATGAGTTATAATCAGCCAAACGAAGCTATGAAGAGCATAAGAATCCTTTCCTTAGTCTTTCTTCAAATTGTCTTAAAATCTCTGTTTTATTAAAAATGCGCATAATGTCTATGGGCAATAGGTTACCAGAGATTAAAATTAGTTGCTATCAATAGACCTACAAAATATTCGAGCTTTAACCAACACCTAAACTTATTTCGTACACGTCATTGACGACGTTTTCCGTTAAAGTTTGTCGATTTTTCACTGTATTTACTCTTTAAAAAAATTAATTAATAAGCATTTATTCTCGTCTTACCTGAAATGACTGGATAACCTCAAGTGTGTTCGATAACTGTTTCTTCCTTTCTGATTCTAGGAACTGATCACCCTTAAGTCCGCAAAACTTTCCTTTGCGTTGCAACCTCCTTGATCCTCGAGGACTGGCCTTGCAAACTTGACAGTAATTAATGAATCTCAAGTCACAGCAGGAGTTAGCTTGGAAAAAAGGCAGGGAATGCTAAAGAAGCAATCAATTCATCGTACAATAGTATCCTCATGTGAGTTTTCACATAGCAATGGGTAATTACTGCAGCACAAAACCCCATTGATCAAGAAGCTAAACCCTTGATAGCGGTGGTCGGAAGATCTTCATGAGCTTTGATGAAGAAAAATGTCGTTGCTTATCCGATGCCCATCATGATGGCATCGTCCGACAGGCATTGGTAATAAGTTGCATGATAACCATCGACATAACATCAACTTTGAGGTTGCATTTGTTGTACGTAAACAGAACTTGATTAGCTTAGTCATAACCAACAGATAACAGAAAGACAAAAGTGTTTTCAAAACCTGAGGCTACGTTCACTACCAATGGCATAATCAAATACAATACTGAACCCTGCTAATTGCAAATTGCAAGATGTTGTGAGGTGCGAAACTAGAAGCGTAAAGAGTTTTTCACTTAAAACCGTATCACACATCCACTTGGTACATTATTAGCAAGTTCATCTTGTTTTGATTGTCATCTTACAGAATCATGTCGCCAGAGTTATCACCTTTCATAGGATCTTCGTACACGTAGAGAGGGTAAATAAATGAATGCCTCATTAGCACCATTTGACCTCAATGTATACCACATTTGACCTTTGCTCCTCAATAAAGGTAGTTCATGCTGGTCATAGTGAAAGGGCAGTAAATTGCTCTTCATGTCACATTGGAAAGATTGTTACTAGAAGTTAACTCAATCTGTGAACACTGGGCAGCAAATGGAAAGAAGAACGCAGCTTTAAAAACACGGATTTCCTTAAATTTATACAACTTAGAGCTGTCTGAGTCAGTTTGGGTATCCAGTAATTCATACATAAATAGACTAAAAGTCATACCACCTAAGATGACATATATTGATATTTAATGACTCCAATTTATATAAACCCCAATTGAAGCTACAACTATCTGGTTGAGCCTCACCAATTCAAACAAGCATAGTTTACCGACCACAACAATTTTGTGTATGCCAGGTTCCTTTATTAATCTCCTTGATGTCACTAAAGGATCAATTCCGCACAAAGACTGAAAATTAACGAAAATCAATTTAATCAAAGAAAAGCCATTACGGAATGCAATGCAAGGGTAGCTACAAAAGATGCCGTTTTCACACGATGCAATGGCTCTTGATGGCATGCCGATATCTCAGTCATTGAAACAAAAGTTTCTTAACACCGGGTCAGTTCAAAATGCTGGAAGATACGCCTCCACACTTGAATTCGTGTTTTGCTCATTGAATTGGAAAACGAACAAAGCCACTTACTTTCCTCGTTATTGTCTAGAAAACGGTAGTTATCTTTTACTGCCATGTACAGGCATGCTGCGCACAATAAAGCAGTAAGGGGCATGCAACAAAGCTCAGATTATTATCAGAATTACAAGAAGGAACGATTTAATCATAACAGGAAGAAAACATCCCTAGTTGGTATATAGTGCTTGTACTGCAGTATATATAGCAATATATACACACATATATATCTATATATACATATATATATGTATATATATGTATGGAAACACATACACATATACAAATATATATCATACATATCCCTATCATGCAAACAAAGTTTTTTGGGTAAGTCCTATTTTGATCTTGATGTGCACTATAAGTTTTATCAAATAAGAGACAATTTTTTGACCGTTTATAAACCTGGAAAATACAGGTGCTGCATGGCTACGAGCAGGAGGAAAGTTATCTTGTTAGACAGCACGATAAAGAAGATTAATGTTAACAGTCAAGAAAGAGAGAACAACCAAGCTATGTATACTATCAGATGGTAACGAAGGATTTTAAACTGTTGATTAAGTGCATTTTTATATCATATTTGGTCAAACTTAATATGCACTATAAAGTTAAGTAGGTAATAAAAATACCTTCAAATGGAATAACAAAAGACAAAAATAGATATATCTAAATTCTACTTTCACCTAAAACATACGAAACCATGAACATTGCATTATATACAGAAACTGCATATACAAAATATCAGTAACTATAGACAAGGGCAGCCTGCATCATAAAATGTTATCGCATACTATCTTCCCTCTTACACACAGCTGAAATTACGTCAGCGATGGATAATCAAGTCACGGACAAGTCCCTTTATCTTGAAATCCATTTCAAACAAATCCTTCGGACCCCTTAAAACGTCACGCACTCTTGTCTGACTCTCGATTTCTTAGGTCACTCTTGAAATCAAGAGATAGCTGTATGTACATTGATATGAAAACATATGAATTTCATACATCTGATATGCTCTAGGTAGAGGCATAAGTATCATTGCATAAGGTAAGTTAAAAGCAGAAAGGAGCTTGCAGAAAGTGATGGATGGATGGATGAGAAAAATATACATTTGAATTAGATTTAGGGGGATTTAGATATCCATGCAGGCATCTCCAGATACAAGATTACCCTTAAATATACAGAAGAACTTAAAAGACCAGACATGCTCGGTTGCAATAGAAAAAATCAGTATCATAATGACATCATTACACGCTATTACAAATCGTGGATGTCTGCGTAGGTTATGCATGCATACTATTTTGATGAAAAAGAAAAGTTGACCCTTTCAATGGACCTTTGTCCTCACTTTGGAAAAAGCTACCCATCTACCCAAAAATTAGGTGGTGTACAAATACAAATTTAAATGCTTGGTAAGATGCCAGCAATGTTAGTAGGACGTCCTTGAGACTAGCAGAGAGGATCCAGCAGCATGTTGCCTCGATTGCATGAAAACAATGTACAGGCCTACAATCATGGAACACTTGTAAGCACTCGAGCTGAGCTATTGGAATCCATTCCCTGGATTACTCCGACTACACTGAAATGTATTCCAGTATTAACATTGGCATAACCACCGCGGGAAGACAGGGGAGACCAGCTCCCATCAATCCTGAATATTTGTTTGCTTAGCTTTTGTGTTGCATTTTAGCATAAAATATGTCTACTAAAGCCTTTTACTGCCGCGCCCAAAACGTTGTAAAATGGTGCACCACTACTCAATATATCTCATGAAATCAACATCCCAGTAAAGCAACTCTTTTTTCATGTGGCTTCAAAGGCGTTTCTCTGCTCGTCTGCAAGAGCAGTTGCACCATTTCCCCCGATATTTCTAAAAACGTGACCAATCTGAATATCATATTTCTCTAAGACTGTTACTAATCCATGACATGTTTAGATAGCATAACACACTTATAATATAATATAATTATTTTCTAAAAGAGAATAAACATGAAAGCAAACCCACATCAAGGGAATGGCCTTTGACAGCCTAATTCTATCAGCCAGTTCGGAACAAACTTAAATTGTCAATGCCAAGAGAAGATGGCATAGCGTGAAACATAACACAAGATTCGCATTAAACTACCTGAAAAGTGAAGTTTTTAAAGTTATATAACTCTAAAGAAAAAGAAGTTAGAGAACTCACAGAGGTGTGAGACACTATTTTATGAAACTTATAAATCAATAAACAGAAGGGTTCTAATGCGCTGAGAGGGTTGGTTAAAGATAAGCGTCCCTTCGGTTCATTCAACATCCGAAAAGAACTAAAAAAGCTTAAAAACAAATAATAAGGGATGTTATACTGAAAAGAATAAAAAGTTTATTGGGGTAGTGGGTGAAAATTCCGAAAAATACGAAAATAGAAGATACTAGGGATTGGAGTGGCAATACCCCTGGCTGATTTCGTGTGTTAAGAATGTCCAATACATACAGCTACCATGTCTAAGTAAAAATGTAACTTTCTTACACTTAGTACAAACACTCCATCCATGGTTAGTAGATGGAGTATACTGACCTCTATTTCTGAAAGCTTCAGCTAAGGGGTGGAAATTGAAAAGACTATAAAAATCGAATGTGAGCATCATTTTCCCTCGTAAGGTCGAGGGTAAAAATTTTATCGCAAATACAATTCTATCTTTTATGAATGAAATCGAACTTAAAACCATTGTTTAAGACACTCCGCATGCGGCTAATAAAACATAGAAAGATAAGAAAACTATGACATCTTTCCAATATTCCTGCAGCAGCTCTTCCTGTTTTGAAGTAAAAGTACTTTTCTTACACCCAAAGTCGGTCTACAAGTTATCATAATCATATTGTATATTAATGCCAGCAGCAAAAGGCCTAATCAAGCCAGTGAAGGTTACAACTCACATTTGAACTGACAAGAATGCTATCACTAAGAAGGTCAATGATTAACTCCTGTCATGAAATTAGTTCCCGCTATCTAAAAGACAAGATTGAGGTTTACATTGATATGAAGCAACGAAAGCCATGTAGGCAGGATTGCTATCTAAATTGGTGAAAAGATGTGCTAATTTAAAACTTAAACGTGCAGGGGTTATCGCAGGCATGTAACAATTTGTTAGACTAAGAAAAACCTTAGCATACTTTATGATGACCTATTCCAATAGATAGTAATATGCACAGTTTTCCCTAGTACACATTACTGCTTAAAATATGTCGAAGTCTTGGAAATCAATACAAAAAAGTTATTATTACATATTGTTCGAGGTTTTTTTCAAGGCTATGCGTAAAGGACATGTGTATTGACGCAAGGAATGAGACGTTGCTTAACAATTCGAGTTTAAACTATATTATCTGGTTGCCTGCAAAGGGAGGCAGGAGGGAAGAGGGACTTAGTAATATCATTCACTCATGCGTACATGAAATTATAGGAAGATCGATATCACTAATTCTGGGCTTATACTCCTTCTTAAGCATTTGTTTATAGGTTTATATTCGCAAAAAAGGGTCTAAATTCGTAGGAGACTAGTGGAAAGGCTTTATATTCAGCGACGTATGTGTAGAGAGATTTACGTCGGCTATTCGTAAATATGTTGTAGAGAGGCTCAAACATTTTAAGGTATTGGTGGCTTATCGCGCAGCCATCTAGTAAGCAGTACGCATCATACACCCAAAACTCTCTTCTCTCTTTATAGTAGTACTACAGTTATACCATGATAAGGTTTTAAAGTTTTTTTAATTTAAGAAGGCTCTTATCATATGTTCTAGCTTTGTTTACACCCGGTCTATACGCACAGGAAATTTGTATTTAAGCCAAATTACATTTGCGAGTGCCTTATATTCGAGGCGTTAAATAATTGGTTTCCCACAAAGCGTCTACAACAGGCATTGTTACAAGCAATTTACCAAAACCAACTACAATTGTCCAGCCTGGATTAAGGAAAGTTTACTAACAAAATCTGCTAACATGTGGTCTTTTAGTTTTTTCATAGCCCTTAAATAAATCTTTCCAGTTTGCTCGGTTGCTGTCTCCGGAATGTTCATTTCAAATCGTATATAGTCCAACCATGCATCTGTCAACAAATAGAAAAAGAGAAGATTTAAAGCAACAAATGGTTGAGCAGCAGTAAACTATAAATGCAGTTGAATTTCTCAAATATTTACACAGAATGTGCAGGCAGGCTTCTAAGTGACAAGTCACTTCTCGCAAACCCTTTTCAGTTATCTTATCATTCCTTTCAGTTTAGTCGTCTTCTTTATTATGAAACGCACCTAAAACAACAACTTGCAACTTTTTCCCTTCTTCGTAGCCCTTTCGCAACCATTCACACAAACGACCTAACGCACCATTTCCCAAACATTACCCAATCCTTGTACCCCCACTTTCACAAAACAATACATTCCTATATTGATCTTATGTATAAACAATAAAAGTTCCCTTTAATAGTTTTCATAACTGACAACTAAACAATGTATGACAGGTGCCCTGATTATTTTCAAATTAGCCTCCCCCCTAATACCATCCGAACCTTTGCAGCAATGAATACAAAACTTTCAAGCACTCTTGCACTCCCTAGGAGCCGACCCTGGATCTCAAGGGGCTGTAGGCACTCCCGGTTAAGAACAGCGGCACCTGACTTTTGCACTAAATACATCCTCCTCCTGTTATGTTCAGCTATATAACTTCTAAATCATTTTTGATTGTTATTCATTCCTCACTTTTAGCTCAGCTTCTAAATTTTAACTTCAAATTTTAATATTAATCACCCTGGTCAAACCTTATGGTAAGATACATATTTGCAAATTTATAACATTCGGGATATGAATAATAAAGGAGATCAAACGCCTTCAAAACAACTATTTTGAGGCATCTCCCACATCAATTACCACCAATCATTCACCTATTTTACAGAAAGATAGTGCATTTCCCTGACAATAAAAACGGATGTACTTCTGTAGATATCTATCTGTAAACGAACTACCCGTGCACCTCTTATTCACTTCAATTTATTTGGCTATAAACGCAATGCAACTGCAAAAGCGTAAACCTAAAGCAAGGGGCTCAAATGGCTATCTAAACTGTTAAATTGGTATACTAAGTAGCCGGCTTGCATATATGATGTGTACGGCTCCCCCATATTGAACTGGTCAAAGGCGACCAGTCAAGCAATATTGTGTCCTCTATCATGTCACAGGGTCAGCAATTGAAAAGACTTTGCTGTCTTTGGGAAGGCGTAATAGATCGGGTTAGAATGCAATAATCGCTAGATAATAATGCCATAATAATTTTTTTGCTTGTTAAACATGACGATTGGCAAATCTGACAAGATCAAATATTAGAATCACGGAATGCACTTCGTTGTCTAGCCTCGTCGTCAATCTGTACAACCTGACTGTTTGGCCACATTGAACCAGTGGAGAATGCACCAGTATAGACAGGATCTACTTTGAACACCTCTATATCAAGCTGGTAGACTTTTTACATGTATACATATCAATACATATATATCTATATATACATGTATACACAAAAAACCTGCATTCTCCTATGCGTATAAACAATATATTATACTCATTAAAATACACAATTTCATTAATATATTGTGTATTTTAATGAGTATTAATATATATATATATATATATATACGAATTTCGGCAGATTTAATGCTTGCTGTATCTTGATCTCTGTTTTATCCCAAAAAAACTTTATAAGAGTAGTAATATGTTCATCGATTCACTGACTGAGTTGAAAGTTTCTAGAATGGATTGTTAGTA
>JAAAKL020001873.1:0-28555 GCA_010016065.2 Carybdea cf. marsupialis auct. non (Linnaeus, 1758)
TTAGTAAGTCATTGTTTCGTCAAGTGTATTATTCAAATGTTGTGGTGTGAAAGAAACAGGAAATGGCAACAGTTTGTGTCACTCAGGTTACTCAACGTCGGATAGTACATGGTCTTTTTTCTCTATCAGACCTGGTTTTCCAGCTTAATGTCTCTCTTCAAGCACATTTACAAAGTTTATTCTAAGATAAATAAGAGTCAACACAACAGATTTTTAAAATAGGAGGCTAAATTCTGCATTTTAGTACCAATATACTTTCCTGCCATCCTTTGTTATTGTCTATGACCCACCCTTAGTACCCAATGTACTATCCTGCAAAAAAAAGTCCGGACCACGTACCCACCCGGCATAGGTGCAGGGTACTTGACAACGTGCCCCCCTGGCTAATGATCTATTGTGAGACACCATGTTTAATATATTTGCAATTTTGCTTAGTTACCAGCAAAATATAATATTGATGTTTAAAAGATTATTTCTGAAATCACCATGTTTAACACACTCAAAAGTAAACTAAGATGTGATGTCACAAAAGTATGGTTACTGTAGATCTGTGAAATGGACACTATAACACTCAGACGTTTTATCTACACATGCTTATTTCTTTTAAACTACCTTTGTCGGTTTTAAGTTTACAATGCACTGTAGTAGTTACTTGGCTGAATCCCTCACTTGCCGGAATTAATCGGTCACCTGAGAAGCACTACATCGAGAATACCTTTTATAGCCCAACTTACCCGGACACCGGACAAAATTAAAGGACAGGGGGTACCTCTATGTGTGAGAAAATACGTATCACATAGTTTGAAGAATCACCCTGTCAGCATCAGGACGGAAAACTCTTTGAACTTATCAACAATGGTAACACAAAAATCAGGTTTTCACAGTGATTCTTAACTATTGAACACAAATTTCAATTGTGAAACTTGTAGAAATGAATCGTTAATAAGGATAAAAGCATTTCTAATAGTTTCAAGCTATAACATATTGCCTTTCAGAGTCGTTTAGAAAGGTATACATTCAAATTCGAAAAGTTGATTTTTGGTACCAAATTTGTAGACTGGGTTTACGTAACCAACTCATAGCGCTAAAGGTCACTGGTTATAGCAAGCGTTTTGAGTGAATGCAAAACATTATTTATAAGAACTTGCAGGACACTTTAGCACTTTGTTAAATATAGCATATATGTGTGTGTTTTCCGCTCAGGATGACTGCTTTGAGTAGTGCCTCAGAAAGCTTTCCGCAATATAAATCCACTCAACAAATTTTGTTAGTTGTTTCATCTCTCTCTGCTCTAAAGGTTACTGGTTATAGCAAGCGTTTTGAGTGAATGCAAAACATTATTTATAAGAATTTGCAGGACACTTAAGCACTTTGTTAAATATAGCATATGTGTGTGTGTTTTCCGCTCAGGATGACTGCTTTAAGTAGTGCCTCAGAAAGCTTTCCGCAATATAAATCCACTCAACAAATTTTGTTAGTTGTTTCATCCCTCTCTGCATTGACTTTGGTACCTTGTTGTCAGCGGTTTTTGATCTCCTGGAAATCGAAGTAATGATCTGCCTACTACGAAACACATTACTTGTAGGAGAAGAAGGAATAAGGGTAACCAAGAAACTATAGTTGGTTGGAATATAAGTCACAGTTCTTTCCATTTGATGGAACGGGTGTGAATTTTGAGGCCGTCGTAAGGATACTGTTCTAGTGAGATTTCCATTTGTGCTAGTTTGGAGGCGCTATCGCGTCTATAAACATTGAGTTTGACGTTTGAGGCAAGGCTGCTTCTTTGGCACGTTCTGTAACAGGTACGTACGTAATATACAGTACAATAATTCTATCTCTTTTCTACCATCTAGGGTCCTTGCACAGTCGAAATGGGAATATTACAGTCTCCAGATATTCAAATCGATTCCTATGAAAACGATGACCAAAGCACTTTAACACAAACAGCGGCCATTGTTGAAGGTCCTGGTTTACGGAGTGAATCAAACGAGAAAATTTTAAAAGTTCGAAAACTTCTTTTGCAAGATGAGAGCAGTGATGAAGAGTACGAAGTTGATTTTGGAGAGCAAGGTGACTACAATGTTTTAACAAAATAAGAATTACATAGATCCGCCCAAGCCTTAAGACTCTTTATGATTCTTCAAAAGTGAGCCTTAAATGTTCTTACGTAACTCTTAACTTACTCTTGAAATAGAATAGTGCTCTATGGAGCGGAGCAGAAGAATAATTTTATCGCTTAAAAGTTTAGTATCTTATATTTTTTCAGTTTTCAATTTCACGCCTCTATTTATTAGTCTTTTGTCATATTTTGGTGTCTTCTTTAATCAAATAAATTTCGACCTAATGTTCGAATGATTTAAACTTTGGAAGGTGTGTTTTAAAAGCATGAAAAATATCAACAAACGAACGTCAGATATTTACCACGGCTATGTACATTGGATTATAAGGCTTTTTGAAATTTTTTATTACATATAATGAGCCTGAAGGTGATTTTTAGATATTCTTAAATTTTGACGAATTTAAGCTTTTTGATTGTTATAAAAGTATTCTTATGAAAAACCCAGTGTAAAATTGATCAAGAAATAAATGTCAATGGAAATACAGAGGACATAGCATTAGACAAATAAATACTCTTATCGTCATTATTTATACATTTGAAGATTTTTGACTGCTCAAAACGCAAATATTAAAATACAATTTTGGTAACAGAAAACAGTTGATTTCTACTTAAAATTGATAAAAGTCCTTTCCAATCCAGAAAAGTATGTGATTTTGCTTTATTTCACTTTAGTGTAACGGATTAACATTAATAAGACTTTTGAAGCATAAATGGAAAATCAATTAAACTTATTACTGGATCTAGGCATGTTTTGTTAGCGTTGGTGCAAAGCTTAGGTTCTTCGGAAATTATGAAGGAGTAGATAAATCACATTACAAATATTTTCGCACATGAATATACCATACCTCAAAAAATTGCGGCATTAAAAATTCATTGTTCTTTCTAGACAAAGATAGTGATGTGACAGTGGCACTTCTGACATTGGAACAGAAGGTTGTACTTTGATTGACCCAATGTATTCATGGCCATTACTTGGTGTTTTTAACTATACATTAAAGAACTCAGTCATCACTAAAAGTTTATTACGTTAGCATTAGAGACCAATAAGTGCTCTACAAAACACACTGCAATTTTTTTTTGAAAAATGCTTTTCCTTACCAACGATTTCGATTCCATCATAACTGTTTTTACTACAAAAGACACAATAACGACCCTTACGTATCCAGCTTTAACATAGGATACCTTTTACATGAATAGTGCCGACAGATTCCCTATTTCAATGAACAGGATCGTGGAATGAATATGTACCACATTATATTGTTAGATTGGTCTCGAAACTCCCCATTTTTGTTTCAAACAATGTAAAAAGGAATAGAATATTCTATAATATCTTGTGTGAGATCCAATCATAATAATGCGTGTTGACAAGCATTGAAAGAGCGATAAGCAGATGCTATTATTACATTTGCAGTGGTGACAATTCTGAATGGGTTTCTGTTTGTTTAATATCAGTTATCAATGTGCAGATCAAGGAAAATATGTCTTGGTTGTTTGAAACTAAATGTAATCTGCTGTGGTTACACTGACGACCCCTAAAAGTTGAACATGACAGTAAATCTCTTAGACGAAAAGAGATAAGAAAAGAGCTTATTTGCAAGTGACTGAAGGATTGCCCTGACCATCAAGCTGCGTAGAACAAAGATGGTGCACGAGAAAGGCATTGTGTGTAATTATTACAACACTGAGTACAAAAATCTGTTACATTTTCAACATCATTGCCACAATTGATGTGAATCTGAACTCCTCCAAATTCTCAGATTTTCTAGCGCTATATTGACTTTTTCAATATGTGAAATTTATGAAAAGGTTTCTTAAAAGAGATATGTGTAAGTGACTCTAAACATTAGGTCTGCGTATAAAATAGGAGCGAAGTAGTAAATCAGCAGAATCGAGACCACCCCATTTCTTCTTGTAGGATTATAGTGTGTCATTTAAATATTTCTATGAAGGTAAAAGCGTTGAATAGTGTGATTGACGCGACAATTGCTCCTTAATCAATGATTCACAATAATCGTGATATTGATTTCTCTTTAGAAAAATAGCTTAAAAGAGTACAGTTTCTTTCAGATAGAAATACCCTAACTCAATGTTTTACTTTCAGTCTTATTCTTAAAGATGCATTCCTTATTCTCCACGTAGATTCAAAGAAGGTATTTGATCACACGGGGAAAGATGCATACTTGGACGCATGTCGGAAGTATTCAACTACGCCGGTTTCCTACTTCTTGCGACACATGCAATCTCCAGAGATTCACCTGAAGTATCATGGAATTGGTCCAGTAGGAGCAAAGGCCATTGCAGCCGCACTAGTGGTAGGAACAACTACCGACAATTTGTCATTCTGACTCCTACCTGTCTTAAAGTAAATTTTGCTTTACGTGTTTTAGCAGGACGCAGAATATAATGTGCTAATTAACCAGAACTTTACATAGGATGAGAAACTTCGAAAACATCATCAGCATAACCCGTTTTTTCTGACAGCATTCTTCCATTACTAGCGGTGTTACTGTGATATCGGCTGGATTGCATGCTGAGCCTAAATAATTCTAACGCTTGCTTTACCCACGTTCGTCTGCAAATTCTAACGCTTGTTGTACCCACTGCTCTAGTATGGCAAGTTGTAATTTTAGGTCATGCCTATTACAGATATTTAGTTCACTTCCGTATCAACAACAATAATTGTAACATTAACAGTGACGACCACCGCAGCAGTTTAAAAACGTTTGAAGAAACGGATGACCATAAGAAACCTGACAACGAGAAAACCGAACATCAGGACTACAGGGGAAGCAGGCGTGTACATATCCATGTAGTGGGAGCAACCGAGTTTACATCGGCGCAAGTAACTGTTTCTCTCGACGAAAATGGGGGCACAGGTATGCCTTGATTAAAGATGACATGGAAAATGCGTCTCTGTTCATAGAAGCGAAACTCACCATCTTTCGGACATAAATAATGCTTGTTTACAAAAATAACTCAGGAGTACAAAAATTAAAGGAATCTGCTATTTTTAGCAATTCGGACAATTTTAATTAAAATGATAGTGCTGCTCTGATCGCTGCTGTGCTTTGACATAAGATACCTCAATTGATTCTAGGTACTCGTATGTTTAGCCTTTATTTCTTCATTTTAGTAATATCCTTATTGCTATTTATTTCTTAGATAACTATTTTTATTATCATATTTTGTTTGTTTATTAATTTATATTATTAAATTTTTCTCATACACTTCTTCTCATTTTAGTTCTTGATCGGTTTATCTACTTATTCATCTTTGTTTGATATTGTTTCTTTCTAATGTGCTATGACCCACCCGACCTCTTGTGCTTGTAGTTAATGGCCATCTCCATTAGCGGTATACCCAAACCCTCATAGCTAGGCCTCAACAATTGCGTATCGTCGTTGGAATGTACCACATTAGAGTTCGCGGTTCAACTAATATGTCATACTGCCAATGCTTGTGTTGATAGTCTTATTTTTAATGGACCTGATGAAGATAGAAGTAGACGAAACGTTGCCTGAAATATAGTCCCCTTCTTGACGTATTATCCTTTAGCACTTGCCTTCTACTATATGCAATTTTGGAAACGGAACCTGCACCTTTCTTCCAGCTTTCGGCAGTTGTCGACAGTTTCCTCTATCAGCAACATTACCTTCTTCTATTTGTAAACTAGCAACCTTATGATACATTTTAATGGTTGTCTTCTTTGCATTTCTCGAATGGAAACAGTGCCAGTCATATACAAAATCAGGGCCTTTGCTTCAATGTACAATGGTTTTGTAGTGCTCCAGTTCCCTTTGAAGCTAGAAAATATTGTAAAAAATTAACAGATCCCTCCAAGCTCCTCCCATTGGAAAACCAATGGTCGTTATGTGGACGTACTGTTATGGCTAACACTATACTTTTCTTAAGAAAAATGTTGTAACACTTTAAACTCATTCAAAGATTGTGAAGTCAAAATTCAGATATCTAACAATTTATGTGGCAAATCAACAACGACAACGGTCATAAATATTGGTCACACGCCGTTGCTTTTTGTATAAGTAAGCAATTTAACCATATCTTACTTTAAGAAATGAGACAAGAAAACTAGAGACATAACTGACCCTTCATCAAGCGTTTGGGTTCTCTCATAACATAAGTTATGAAATCTACAAAACTTTACAAAGTATGGGAATACAAAATGTTTGACATACTCTTGACAAAATAATTAAGTAGTTCAGCATGCTGTCAATATCAACCTGTTACTTGCATGCCACGATCTGTAAATAATAAAAACAGTTACCTAAAATCATACAGCATTTCAAAGTTTGCAGTATTGACGATTGCAGGACCACAATAACAATGATTCCACCGCTATACGTGTTTTCACTGTTAAAAATGAAAAGGCTTTCATGTTAATAGTTTAAATATTTTTCAGCATTGCATTTTGGTTCTATCATTGTATTTTTATATAGTTAAGTCATGCAAAATTCCTTATTGCTTTGTAGGCAAATACACGAGTACTGAAATTAGATCTTCAGGAAAACTTTATTGGGCCACATGGATGCAGAGCAATATGCGAGATGTTGAAAGAAAATTGTTACATCAACGAGCTGGTAGGTTATTCTCAGATCAATTAGTCGCATTAGGGTTTTACTTACAGTGACACATCCAATGTAAATCATTCAATTTTAAGGAAAATGTTGACGAAAAGAGAAACTCTTCATAAATTATCAGACTCAAATTCTGTTTTAACCGTAACCCTTGCCCCTAACCACCACGTACCCTCTTCCAGGTATAGAGGGTGGCGTCGCTAGTAGATCCGCTGCTTTTTGCCTTTCTTGTAAGTCTTGATATTTCAAAGTTATAGTATTAAGGTCTATAAAGTTGATTTTAAGTCTTTATACTTTGCTATCGTTGGTTAAAGATGTGTTATTGTTCTTTTTAGAGGGTAAGATAGTCATTCTAAAGTCTTTTTTCCTGACGCTAGTCTGTTTGTGCTACTGTTTGTGTCCTTTCATTTTACGATTCCCGACGCACGAAGAGGAAAATCATTCCGTATTTGGTGTTTAAGGGTCATGCAAAGAAACATCAGATGGATAACATTAGCAAGTATGTGAGTCAGGTTGATATTGCTAGAGATCTGCCACATCATCGGGATGACTGACAAAAGATGACAAGTTCCAGGAAATTGTGTGTGTGAAGGTCTTGAACCTTGGTTTATGAGAAGCAAGTGCAGCAAAGGTCACCGAAGAAATACAGCACAGTACTGACATAAAGTGACTTGTGACTATTTTTTCCCGCGTTTTTGCAGACGCTGGCATATGTTATGGATACTTAGTTTTGGTGAAAAGAGGTACATACGTTATATATTACTTTAAGATACTATGTTGTATTGCTTCAACAGATTCTTGCTGATAACTGCATCGGGCCTGTAGGATGCAGATGGGTAAATGATATGCTGCAGTCCAATATCAACGTCACAAAAGTGGACCTTGCAAGAAATCAATTTGGTGATCGCGTCGGTGAATATCTGTGTGAAGCACTAAAGGTATTTACATCGAATTTTATATTTGCATCCGTAATAAAAAGTTCACCGAGTATATTTGTTCCAGTTCTTTGTTACCTTGATATTGTTATATTCAATTTAGAAGGTATCCTGAAGTGCTGATGAAAGATGTTATGATGGTTACCCGAAATACGTAGAAAACCATCCATCCGATAAAAGATTTAGTGTAGCTTGCGTGGTGCAAGTTATACTCTACATACGTGTGTGAATGACCACAAAGAAGGTTACCAGTAATCTGCAATTAAGAGAGGTATGAGCATAACCATAAAATTCGTAAATGCTTGATCAAACATTTTTGGATCATGAAAACTCAAACATTGGGTTGACCAGTAAATGAGATTCTCTTCGTCTGTAAGTTCAGACCTTAGACAATCTTGCAACGAGTTTTTATTCTAGCGAAAATTTTTGTTGAATAGCCCTTCATGACGTTTCCTGTTTTGTTTAAGGTCTTCACAAATTTGTAATTTGTACAACCTTAAAGTTGAGTCAACATGGAATTTCGAGAAATAGTTTGCAATCGATATTTGCAAGCCTTTACTTACGTAGCGGTTAATACCTAACATTTTACCCTAATTTCATACAAAATGCCTGATGCTGAGGATGCTTAACAGTGCTGATAGTGCTCAGATGGATTATATGAGTCCCTTGTGTTGGGGGATGGTGCCGCAAAGTGCGAGATAAATAATTTTTGAGATTCCTTTTTGTAACTTTCTATCGTCATTTACTGAAGAAAATTGTGTGAAGTGGTTACAAATGGGAAGAGGGAAGGAAAGAATATTAAAATTTAGATGTGTCGTCATGAAGGAGAAACTAGAGACCTGTTATGATAAGAACGAGGTGCTGACAAGTAATTCAAGTAGTGGTTACTGATATTAAATAACAAGAGCATCCCAAGCAAAGTTGGATCCATGCTTGATGATGATATCACAATGATGACAGTGATGATGATGTTGAAGATAATGATGATTATGGTTATGGTGATGATTTTTAGGTGTTATATATCTTTAGATGTCTTCACTTGCTTCTTGTCAGTGTATTTGGTCCTTTTTTATGTAACAAGGCTAATGGGTTATTCGAAAACACTATGGGTTTTGATGCTTTGGAATCATTTAAACATAAACGGATGACAAACTTTAAAAAGGGTAAAACTCACCGACGTAAATGAATCCATTGTCATTTACTTACTCCACCGTTACTAAATGTATGTTGTCCATTTTCCTTGCTTTCAGTTTTACTCTCTCGTGTTATTTGGCAGCTTGTTCATTTTAAACACTTCTTGGACGTTTGCCTTTGCTATCCTGCCCCTTCCCCTTCTCACATACTGAAAGCCTCCTTCAGACTGCCGTTCTTGTAACTTTATAGATGACGTTTCTTCATCTTTAGAGTTTGTACTAGAAACGATTTTCCTCAGCACCAATCTCCCTACTAACTATTTAATTGTGTGTTCGCACTCAGCTTTTGTACAAGTTAGAAACGAAAACCTAATGGTACAAGAAATATTTTTGTTGTAAATGGAAACCATTACGTTGCTAGATGATAGATTTCTTACATTATAAATTTCATGTATTTTAATATTTCGTATACAATACATTTCATTTATTATGCATTTCATGAAATAAAACTTAAAGGCCATGTAATAGTGGCATATAATTTTCTGACATTAAATATGTCATGTATACGTAAATACCTTTATTAATGTGTAGATTAGTTCCCCAAGAAGTTTAATGGTTACCCAAAACAATACTGATGCATTATGCTTAACCAATAAGAATTATCCATTATAAAATGTTTACAGAAAATGGCGTGCTAATTTTTTTCTTTCTAATATTTTCCGGATAGAACAATTATAAAGTGTCATGGCTGAGTTTAAGTGGAAATGGATTAGGGGCTAAGGTTGGAATGGCCATTGGACCAGCAATCAGTAAGTGGTCATTTTTTATTCCTTTGATGGTAGGGAACAAGTTACTTCCGTCATTAATTACTAGTATGGTTTACTGGCTAGATATAAACCGTGGTCTATAACACCGAAAATCCGGCACGCGTACATGGTCGTGTAGATAACTCCATCTCTTTAACAATCCTCTCATGGAGTGTTGGGGTTTTTTCACAAAATAGCTATTAACACTGCACAAAGCTGCGAAAGCATTGTAGTACTGAAAACACTTTCCGTCTGACACTCCTCAGAGAACAAAATCGTCAGAATAGAGATGGAGAAGAAATCAATAACACTTATACTAAACTGTGGTTTGAAAGTAGCTAATCAGCAGTCTGACTGCTAGATTGGTGATGCTTTGACCAATCAGTGTCTGTGGAACAAAAAGGACAAATGTAAAAACATATTCATTTTGTCTGCAAAGCAGCGTTTTTCTCGCTTTGATGTGGACAGATTCGAGGACGGCTAGGTGATCAGCAGACCTAGATTTACCTATTATGCGGAAGCGATCATCCGTATACAATTTTGCACAGCTATTTTACCTTGAAGTCGTCTCCTAGGGTAGGTATAGCATACCAAGCATACCCAGCATACCCCTGGTTACGCCACTGATTCACAACAGCCAGAGTTGACCATAAGTAAGCATGGCTCAAAGATTGGTATTAAATAACGTGATTTTAAAACCCAGAAGACCAAAATACCAAATAGAATAAGAACCATTAGTAAAAAAAATATATTTCTAGTTTCGAACTTCCGTCTATCTATCTTCATGATTTGTTTTGAACTTGACCTTGTAAGTAAATTCTGTTTAACGTGAATCAAACTTTCAAACTAAAGAAAATGTTTATTTTAAAAATCCCAAATTGCATTGCAGATGCCAACGATGCAGTAGAATACTTTGATCTGAGTTGGAACCAAATCAGAGGCCAAGGAGCCATTGATCTTGCCAATGGATTGAGAGTGAGTACCTCCATAATAATGTTTGAGTAAGCGGATAGTAGAACTAATTGAGTTCGTTGGGTCCTGTTGCTGTTACAAAAACTCTCCCGTCTTTGTGCTACTGTAGGATTCTCTCGTTCTTACATTTTTATGCTCAAGTTGACTTTGTTAGTCCTTATTTTTTGTAACATGCATTTTTTTACTTAACTGATGAGATGGCATTCTTGAAAACCTGACTTTTCGCAAAACCTATTCGAGTGCTCTTTTGCGGACAAGATTTTCAATAGAAATTAAAAGCCTTTCATTTTGCAGCCATTGACAAGTTGGTGATATAGAGAATATCTGTAGTCACTCACAATCAAATAACTGTTTACTTAGATGACAAAGCTGCTTTACCTAGTTGTTGTATCATGTAGAAAACTAAATATTTGACAAATTTCCGAAAATTTACTTATATTACAGAATTACAACGTTGTGTCGCATGCTGTTCCCGACAGGTATATTTGAACCATTTTATAGACTTTTAAAAACTGAAAATGATATAAATTTAGATGAAAATGCTAGAATATATTTTCATCCCAAATCAGCCATAATTAATTTTCTTTAAAGTTTCCTTTATTTAAAGTGCCTAAAAACCCAGGTAAACGATTATAAACCGTTACATGCAGATAAAGCAGGGTTTCTGTGTTATCAGAAAGTTCTTAATTGTAAAAAATCTACTACGTGACCTTCCCTCATTTATTATTGACAATCTTTGGTTTGTCAACATAAAATTATAAACTTTAACCATTCTTTATGTACATAACACAAAATAATAGGTGTTTTATGTGTCCCTGTTAAGTTTCGTAATTGTAATTTTGCGAATAACGTTTGCTACATTCTAAGAGGACACGTTTAAGTAATGGGTGTCAAAGAAGGAATCAAGCTGTTATCTTTAGTAGTTAAGGGTTATATCTAAAGGAAGGGCAAAGTAAGAGTTGTTTACCAGTAAAGAAAATAGATTTCTAAATGTGGTGTTACTGGTAATGAAAACAAAGTAAATTCTAGACCATAAATCAGCTTATAAGATTTTCCTTGCCATTTTATGACGAATTTTTTGGAAGATACTTTCATGAAAATATTACTTACGGCTTGCGTATTAGTGAGTTGTTCAAATCATTTTATTCTTACGCTGAACTTCAATGTATTTGCATTTTTTTCACACAACCTTTAAAGAGATAAAATAAGAGAGAATGCCTGTAGCAATTGCTTCTATCTTTGCAACTTTTAAAAGACAAAAATATAGTATTTGAAATCTAAACATTTGACACATTAACAGGGTCCTGATTTTTTTAGGGTGAAGGTTTTCTTCCATATTGACATTTTTCAAAGACAATGTTATAGATTTATCAAATAATTCATGAAAGATTTCTTTTATCAACACGGTCAATACTTTATGAATGATATTTTCTTCAGGCAAATTGTACTCTGAGGATAATCAACTTTTCTTGGAATGGATTCGGTAATACAGGAGCAATAGCCATTGCAGATGCCTTAAGAGCAAACAACACAATAACAGAGATGGATATAAGGTAATTGAATGTACAAAAATGTTTGTAATTATCTACAAAACTCTTACTTTGTATTTATACCTTTCGTGTAAATTGGCTTTCATTTATTCCGTACTGCGTGCTTGTCTGCAATTTTCAGTAATCACACTAAGTTCTCTTATGATGCGTTTTGACTTTGTCTAAAACCTTGCATTTATAATCAAAGGAAATAATATTTAAATGTTTTACAAATACAATATCATATTGTTACCATTAACCTATATCATTCCTAATGTACGAAAGATATGTATATATGTTTACACTAGCAATTGACCATCGAATACGTTGCTAGAGTGCCCTATTGGTCGTTTTGGTTTGTGTGATAAGACTGACGAAATTTCTCTAACCACCAATTATGGTCGCAATCGTCTTTTTCTAAAATAAGATGAAAACATGCTACAATTGGACGCGAAACCTAAGTTAACTTCGATATTTTACTTTTCTTTTTTACTACTTCTTGGTAGTACTAGGCTCTACCTTGTTGTATTAAGCACTCTAGCAACGGCATCGATACTTGTTGTCCTGTACAAAGATACACATAGATATCTATACATATGTATATATTTACTTATTTATTTATTTGTATATTTGTACCTATTCACATAACCAGGACTATGGGTGCTGATGAAACGCTATCCTGACACTATTATGTAAAATCTCTTATGCCTCACAAAAATGAAGTATAATGCTAACAATTTGTAAAATTAGATAGATGCAATATTTAGAACTCTTGAGGCTTCGAAGCTACAAGGAATGATAATGTTTCTGTATAATTATTTTATATTTTGAAAGAATCAATATTATACAGCACATTTTAGTGCATTTTATTACAACACAAGAAACGTCCTAATAATGAACAGAGTTCTAGAAAATACGGCACGTGGCGTGACTACCTTTTATCGGCACGCTGTCTAAACCTGCACCTTTTATAACATTGCCCTTCAATCTGCGACAATTTACTTCCTCACTTACGGAGTTGCATCCTTTAGATAAACAACGCGCCAATAAAGGCTGTGACATTAGTAAACACAGTGCAAGATCAATTGACTTCATTTTTTATCCAATTCTGGTATAAAAGGAAGAATATTTCAGCAATTATTGGAAAATTTACTGCTGGAATCTCTTTTGCTAAATTTCTTTGTAATTCTTCAAAAATCGTTGTTTTCATGTCTTACTTCTTGAAAGTACAAAAGATGAAAGCAAGCGAGTGTAACAACTAAATTCTTTTTTTAAGTGTCTCGTTGCATATAACATGGGTAAAAGCATTCAATGCAATGGCTTGCTATAATTCCTCCTTATCTACTTAGTCATTGTAGAAGATATTGTACAGAGATCATGCGTATCAACCGGTTAGTGTAGCTAAGAAACAGAGGCTTCTTACGACAACAAACAAACGACATATAACAAGTGGTTAAGTGGTGGCCATAAAAATCAAGTAGTGGGAAAAATCGAGACTTTGAAACTCTCTAGCTCAGAAGTAATTCAGATATAGAAAAGAATAGTTTATCCACAAACTAGGAAAAATTTAGTGCGTTCACCCTCATCCCCAGGTAGTAACCAAATATTAAAATAGTAAATGACTTATTATGCAACTTTAAAATCAAATGGAATATCCTTTTTCTTGTGATGATAATCATCATCTCTTTCAAATCATATTTATCAACAATGACATACACATACGTTGCTGCAGTAATTTAAATACCTAGGCAAACTTCTTCTATACAATCTAGTTGGAAATATGTATCTAGGGCAATCTGATAAGTGTTTTCTACTTTTCAAGGTCACCGCGGCAAACAAATTAATTTCTAGGCAGACTCTCTTACCACATATTGGAATCATCTCTGCGACGATACCCTCTCATTCCATAAATGTAGCCCATATGCTACAAAATGTTTACCATTTGGGTATATTTTGAAAAGTTACTAGGGAAATAGAGAATATTTAACCAACAAGACTCAGACCCATGCAATCAGTGCGTGTGCTCTAGTAACTGAAGTGTATGAACTCTGTTGATAGCACAATATTTCTTTAGTTGCCACATCAGCTCCCATTTTGCATACTTCAAATGAACGTTAATAACATTAGTACATTTTTACCACTCAATGTATAGCAATAATAGAATAGGAGTGGATGGCGCACTGGCATTAGCAAAAGGATTGCAGGGCAACAATACTTTGGAATTGCTCAAGGTAGGTATTATACTGTAAAAGACAGTTAACCACATTTGGTATGTAATAATACACTTTTAGAATTGTACTTCAAACGCATTAGGAAATGAGTTCATATCTTAGCCCAATTCAATTGATCATGTACTCACGTGGCATTACTAGCATCTTCAACGTTCCTTTCTCCGAAACTACCAAGGTTTCTGCTATGTAAAGACGAGAAGTCTGAAGTCCCAATTTCCAAATACGTGTTCATTAAAACTATAAATGCAGCAGCTCGGCCGGTTGAATTCCGTTTTAATGTTCAGACAGATAGATTAAACTGCTGTGGGCACCTCTTGTACTTGGTGCAATATTTATGTCAGTTTCCATGAGAAAAAATTTTAAAGATAGCTGATGATCCTAATTTTTAACTTTGTTATCTCGTAGACCTTAACAGTCTTAGATGCCATAACCACTTGTTTCTCCAATCTTACATTGGATGTCGTTTGTTGGACACAAAATTTTGTGCCTGCAATCTAACGAGATGCAGGGCTAACCACAGGAAAGAACCTCTCAGTTTACAAATTTGAGTATCTCCGGGCAACCAAATACGTTTATCATACGTTGCATAGGTTATTATAAAGAATCAAACATTTTCAGCAAATATACAACCGATTGCACGCTTGACTACTCCATCAGCCGTTATGCTATGTAGTTACCGTGCTTATATATCATATAACCCGAGTGAGTATGGTTCATGATATTTGATGAGTGTTACGTAATGTAATACCTTGTCTGTAGGCACACAATACATGAAAAGCCATGTTGGTCTTATCAGGAAGACAGTCTTTCCATCCTAAAATCTAGGGAGACTTGTAATCCATTTTTTTGTTAGGTTTTATAAGCACGCTGAGCTTTCTAAACGTATCATTTCAACTGTTTTTTGAGCCATGAAGGACAGTGGCCTTAATTCTCAAATGGATATCTACTTTCTTTAGCTCGACTATAACCCAATTACTTGCCAAGGCGCTCAAACCCTACTTTCCATCATCTACAACAAGTCAGATTCTGCCATCAAAACTATACATTTTAAGGTGAGAGAACCGAATTAATTTTATGTTTTGCTACTTAATAATGTATTTGCTTTCAATACATGTAGAAGACACATGTAGTTTGTTGACTTACTCTAGTTCTTGCTTCTTCAGGACATTTTGTACTAGTTGGTGTTGTTTAGTTGTATAAAGCAGATCAATTATTTGAAGTATGCATGCTGACTGTAAAGTATCTTTTCCTATTTAGCAGTATTTTTGATGATGGAGAACAAGATAGAATGAACCAATAAGCAATTTATTAATTTAGCTGTGTCTTTGAAATTTATATAAAGATTTTATACTTTTTGTGAACAATTGTTGATTATAGACTGACTGTAACTGACTGTAAGTCCCATAATTGTTTAGTTCTTGACATTGCATGTTGATGTAGGTACTATTTTCCGTTACATGATATTTCAAAATATTAAATGCTTGTAGGTCACCCATGAAGCCCAAATTGGGTGGATAAATGTGCGGGACGCTAATTCTAGAGCATCTATATTTATCAGTTTTTGTTTTTTTTTGAAATACAGTCCTATTTAACAGTAATTAATCTCTTCAAAATGGTCTGTCTCATAATAAGATAATCAGAAGTACTTGTTTCCAAACTTTCAATGAAAACTACTGTTTTTCTATTTAAACTTGTGACAAGAGATGCACTACTTCATCTTTTTGCACATGGTGTATTATGGTAGCCAATCGATGCCAAATTGCACCTACCCAGACTGTGGGGTGGCCGGTAGACCTTTCTTTCCTGATATCTCACAAACAACTTGAATAATCTTTTTTCAAGCTTCTGAAGTTTGCTCAAAATTATCTAAAAATTGATTTGTTATTCCTTATTTTGAAGTTGCCAATAATGACGTCAGAAACACCTTTCTACGTAGAGTCACTAATAAAACAACACAAAAATCTTTGCCAACAAAAACTTGTAGAGTAAATCTCTAATTTTCCCCAAATCACGTACAATACATGTAAAATGGCTCTCTACGCAAAATCCCTCTTTCATTAGCCTCTACATTTAAGAAATAAAGCAATTTTAAGTTTAAGAATTCCAAAAATAGGTCAAGTGCTGTCACTTTATCGCCTCGAATTTTAAAATTAATTAATTTTTCGATAGCTAATGGATGAATGGATAATCTTGCCAGTTTTACATACCTTGGTTACATTGATTTGTTAAGAGGTATGGACATTAATGGAGCCTCCTGTATATTTTTCCTCCCTGTCCCCCACCAGTTATAAGAATAAAAAACAGTTTGGATGGGGTTAAATAATCATTCATTTTTAGTTCCGCACGGACGGGTTTTCAGGAACTAATAATTAGCCTTGGCCTTCCATCGTATCTTGTTTAGAGTTCCTGATTGCTCAAAATCGAAGTGTTCTTGTATTCATCGAGAAAGATCACGCTAAGTAGAGAGTAAACGCATGGCATTACGCCACTAGATTTTTGGAAGAGGTCACGTCACAAAATCTGGAGACAATAAGTGTATAGCACTGCGACACCCGATTTTTGGAAGAGATCGCGTCACAAAATATGGAGACAATAAGCGTATAGCACTGCGCCACTAGATTTTTGGAAGAAATCGCGACACAAAATATGGAGACAATAAGCGTATAGTACTGCATCACTTCCATAACTGGCGCAAAGGACATCACAATATCTAGAGGGCATGATGTCGCAAAGTAGATTTTGAGCTCACACAGATTTGATGAGTAACAAATATTAGTGAAAGGGAAGTGCGCGGACGTTACACCCTCCCCTAGAGCTTTTTATGTTTAAGTTTGTGAATAAAATTACTATGTCTTTACGTGATAGGAAACAAAAGATAGAAAGTACATCCGATGATAACTTTTTCCACATTTTATATATCTTTTTGAGTTTACATCAACGAGATCTGCATTATCCCTTCTAATGTATCATCAACCCTTTCACTTTCGCTCTCTGTGTCTGCAGGTAGATTAGGTTCTTCTTCGATGATAATTTTCTGTGCCATGTTTGATATACCCTTACTGTTACAGGCTACTCTTCCACTGGGATTAACTTATACGATATCAGCACAGAGATTCTTGTACGTTGTATACATAGATTGATGAAGCAAGAGTGCATATTAGATGTTTTTCATGGCTTCAAATTTCCTGCCTGATACAAGGCGTTCACATTCCGCGTTTCAATTCTCCAGCAACGGTCTGACCTAGCAGTAGCTTGATGTGGACCCCCAGCCGCCTACTGTGTATATACACACGCACGTCCTAAAAGCATTTCTCTGTTTCATTAGACACTTATATTTAAGTGATGGAGTCGCGGAAATGTCGATGACAACATAACTCAGTGATTTGGCATGTAGATATACTTTAGGCAAGGTTCTACAATTCATCTCTTTCTTATTAAGTTTCATTGACAGAAACCTTACAAAGAAGCATACTGAAAATTACAAAATGAATCGGAGCATAAAAAAGTATATTTTGACGATTTAGACTTGCCGTTTTCAAGTATGTTTCTGAGATTAAAGAAGTGTTTGCAGGGGCAGAATGGTAAGGCCGGAAGGCGTAGGATGAGGAAACTGATTTTACAGAAAAGATACAGTAAGAAACTGATTAAAGCACTGATTTTACAATATTGCTTATCAAACTGCCTTCCTAATCGCTCATATAACTGTGGAACCATCTCTGACGAGTGTTACGCAAATTTTCCGGAATGAAGCTCTTGGTAGGAAATGAAATAAATTGGTTCCCCCTGAGTAAGGTCTATAGATATTACTTGTACTTCTCGTCGAGTAACAGGGACAGCTCTGAATGAATTCAGAATGTCATCTTGTACAGTTACCGCTCGAAACGAGCCAACAAATAATAAACAGTAAACTACTCCGTTACCTTAAAAATGGAAGTAGTAAAAGCATTGAGTAATAACGTCCAGCAATGCAGGGCTCCTTCAGCCATCTTAAAATGCAAACATGTACACACTGCGGAAATTCGAAAAAACCTTTAGAAGTGCTTGAAGAAAGTTGAAGAATAGTTTGACTGAGAGGTTCCCTGACTTAAACGCCGCATTAAATGAACATTAAATGTTCCTTCGGAAAATACTGTGGAGCTTCTCAGGAAATCTGAGACGATAGCACCAATTTAAATTTATGACAGAAATATCGTCCAGTTGTGGTTAGATTTTAGCAAACAGGGCTTCTAGCACACGGCTCATATAAAAATAGATGTCACAACGAATCCAGTGGGTGTCTATTGAATAACAGCCTGATAAGCTCTCATAATAGTAACGAGCAACGTCTCGAAAAACTCTTTAAACAATAATATCCACTTAAGATTTTCACTCTAAAAAGTTACCGTCTTTGCATAGTCAGATTTTTATAATAAGCGGTTGCAACTAGATGATGAAGGAAATAACTTGAACACAGGGATTCGTTAACAGTCCTGCCCCTCCCCTCTCTTTGCAACATAACCCATATAGCAAGTAGCTTATTGATACCTCCGCATTTTATTTTATAAATATTGATGTTATTTCCCAATAATCGTTTATCGTCATCACAGGGTACTTTAATGAACGAAGAGTTAGAACTTCTATTAAAAGAGATAAAGGAAACGCGAGGCATTGCAATATCAGCTGATTACAGAATCTATACTCCACTTCAAGTAATCAAACGCTTTATAGACAATAATAAACCAAAATGGCTGAGTGCCTTTGAGGAAACTGATGCTGACGGAATTGGCCGTGTAAATCAAGAAGATTTTATGGCTGTCATCACTGTAAGTATTACGCTTCTTTTTTCCGCCTGAACGAGTTTTCGTGGTGTTTAGATGGTAGGTGTCTTAACAAGAAAGTAAGGAAGAACAACCCTTGAGAAGTTTACCGTTTCTTTGTAGAAGTAAATCCCCCGCTCTTCTTGGAACAGAGCATGCTTCAAAATCCTTTTAAGTGGACTCTTCAACGTACAATACTTGCTTCTGAACATGAAGTGTACGTTTCTAAAAGGAATAGGATATTATCTCCAAAAAATTTGATACACAAATTTCTTGCAATGAGAAAATAATGTAAGTCTACTAACCTGAATGTGAAAATACAGTTGCTCTACCTGAGCTTTAGGAGTCACTTTTTGCATCAATACGAGCATGTGATATAGATTGGCTTTCTACCTGTGTAGAACTGTATGCCATTTTTGACCATTGTGCGTGAAAACAGTACTCTATTACCAAGATAAATGGCATCTACGGCCACTTCAACTTGTTGAGCTGCCTGTTAAATGTCAAGGGATGAGCGTGTAATCAATTTAACGTCCACTACTTTCTTTATATATTATAAACAAGAAGATGTGCACGTATTCACTGCTGCGAATATCCATTAGAAGACGATCATGTATACCATGCTAGAATAATGATTCAAAGATAAAGCAAGATTGCCCAAGGCAGAGGTAAGCAGGTCCGGAAGAAAGAAAAAACGTGCGTATCAAAAAGCCTTTTAAACTGCCTCATAACCTTGTTTATGCATGTTTCTATTCATGGAGTAGTTCCACATTTTCGTTATGGCGACCCTTTTTAAGTTTTGTTTTCTTCCAAATGCGGAGGGAAAGTGTGACGTCACGATTTTAAAAATGTTTGAATTACGGAAAAAATACTCAATAGTGATATAGCCCTATTAGTGAGAACGTCAATGGCCAAAATTGAGAGTCTTACCTTTTCCCTACACCGAAATATCAGGTTTCAAAGTTTTAAATCTCTCTAACAAAACCTTGTTATTTGATGCTGGATCCTAACGTTGGGATACAAGGAATATTAACGGAGTTTTGACAGAGATTTTTTAAATTCGAACGCTTCTAGTTTAAACATTATATACATTACAGGTCTTGTATTTTGAGAAACTTCCTATTCTAGGGTCGTCTTCAGATATCTGGAGTCAAATTGTCCTATTTCCAAAACTTTTGATTTGTGACGTCACCACCTTTCCTCCGTATAGCATTGCGATTTGCATTAGATTCTATATGTTATGGGCGTTTTTCATCATCGCCACTATCCTCATAAAGTGGCTCTTAGTTTAATATTTTAGGCACCAAAAAATAGGTGAGAAAGTCAAGACTGTTGATTTGCAATAAGTCTTGTAGATACGAGTAAACTAAGGACGTTCCTTTACAAATTAGTAGCAGATATACCTAATAAGATTTCATACACTGATCTATGTAAGAAGCAGCGCCTTGGGAGAGAAGAAAAGCAGATTCTTCCTCATGCAAGAAACAGCCCAAAACGTCTTGAAAGTAGGGAGAAAAACTGTAATGCTTTTCTTTATGCCAACGTTGCCAAATTGGGCGACAATTCTCCACAACAGCAACTGTTCATCGAAGCGGCGCCTCAAAATCAATTTAGCTAGCGGCTTAGTATATTGTCAAAGGGCTCCCTGTTTTAAGATAAAATCAAAAGTTTTGAAAATAGGACGATTTGCCTCCGTACATGTAAAGGTAACCCTGAAATAGGCTGCTCCCCAAAATACCACACCTGCAGTGTATATAGTGTTTAAACTACAGGGCTTTGAATCTCAGAAATCTCTGCTCAAAACTCTGTTGATTTTTCTTGGCTCCTTAAGTCAGAAGCCAGCATCAAATAATGTTTCGTTACAGAATTTTTAAAACTTAGCAACATGAAACTTGAGCTTTTTCTTCGTAATTCATAAAGTTTCAAAATCGTGACGTCACACTGTGCAACGCATACTTTTATCTAGCAAAGGAGGGAAAGTATAACGTCACGATTTTGAAAATATTTGAATTATGGAAAAAACGGTCAATTTTTATGTTAACCTATTAGTGAGAACGTCAATGACCAAAATTTGAGGGTGATGCCCTTTCCCATCTATGAGATTATCAGCTTTCAATGTTTTAAATCTCTCTAACAAAATTTCATTATTTAATGCTGGATCCTAACTTGAGGATCCAAGGAATCTTAACAGAGTTTGAGATCCAAGGCCTCCAGTTTAAACACTATATACACTACAGGTCTGGTATTTTGGTAAGCAGCCTATTTCAGGGGTGCCTTTCGATACCTGGAGTCAAATTGTACTTTTTCCAAACTTTTGATTTGTGACGTCATCACAGGTGGCAAAGCAAAAGCCATTAACATTAAGCTGAAAATTCTGATGACTCTGTGTGCAAATTTGGAGACAGAAAGTATAGTCCATAGGGCAAAAACTGGTCACTTTTTCCCGTTGTTGAGGCGAGAAGGGCGACATTTGCACTATTGCTGTTCTTAACTCCACGAAACAGGTCTTCATCGGGTACATATATTCTGTAATCAAAATTCTTTTGTACCATAACTCTGAAACGACACACAAAACAAAGACAAAATGTGGACTTTGACGTTTATTGAAGGGAGAAGGGAGGGGGCACAAAGGAGAACAAAAGTTTATGAGGAGTGCTTCTTCCGCGCTCCTATTAGGCTATGTTTCTGTTGATTGCTGAGGAGATTTTTTAATGCTTCGAGTAAAATTCCTGGAACGATAAGGGTAAGATTTAGCAAGAGCATGTTCCTTCCTCCAGCAATCAAAGGTTCTCTTTTTATTTGAAATAAATAGTGTGCTGTTCCTAGCAAGATAACGTACATTTCATATTCTTTGTGTGAAACAATTTGCATTCCAGACCTGTTACTTATTGCATGTTCACAGTGGTGGAAACGAGCTTTTCAGACTTTTACGACAGAGGGAGACTTCCTTGACAGCGAGCTAGGGTCTGGTAGGATAACAACAAGCAAGTTCTCAACTGATGAGGACGAGGAGGCAGATTACAGCTCTGTGTACTGTAATGAACAAATACGAAAATTGTTGGAGCACAAAATGTATCTAACTTTGCCAATGCCCAATACTTGAAATATATTGCCCATGTATGTAGAGCGGAAAACAATGCAACCACAAAGAGAATGCTGTTTGCCAAAGCAAGATCCATGGACCAAAATCACAAAGTTACTTGGAGTGGACATAAGTGAAGCAAAGTGTGCAACACAGTCAAAGAAGGAGTTCGCCGACTTAGTGCGGAGACGCATTAGCACGCCTCCGTGAAGGCACAGAACATCGATAGAGGATCTCACAGGAAGGAAGGAACCAGAGCACGTACAGGAATAAAGTACGTAGCAGATGCTTTAAGTAAAGAGGATATGAAATGTCAATTCTAACAAGATACCAGAGAAAAGTGAAAAGATGTCACAAACGTCATTTGGCCATAGGATCCAGGCAATTTCGGTGTGTTGCTCTGACAACTGAGCTGTTGCGATCGGATGATACAGTACTCAAATTTCGAATTCTCTCTGACGAGAAATCCTTTGTAACTTCCAATGGGCTCGAGAAGGATTGGTTGACTGATTGGCAGTCCTTTGTAATCAAATCTCCTGGAGTATCCGAAGAGAACAATTCCATAATGCGAATTAAATTTTGTGAATTATAACCAAATCCCGAAATTTATTTACCAGAAGGAATATGGAAGCTGACATATAGTATGAAATTAAGTACTTTCCTAAAAAATCGTCAAAGTCAACTTTCGAAACACCAATGCTAACGAAATGTTACAATTCAAAGCTATAATAGTCAGCGTAGGTATTACGTTAAATTTGGCAAATCTTTATACTTTTCTTCGTCGGCAACTTAACAGACAGAAATTAGAAGATGATGTACCTAAGTTTGAGGCTCGTTATAGGAAACTTTCGCCCAATGGTTAAGCACATTGTATATATATAAATTAGGCCCCTTAAAATCAATCTGTAGCTTATCATCCTTTTTCGGAAGTTTTTAGACGCGGGCCAGCGCATTTTTTTGCATATATTTTTTTCCTACATAAGGTTCTGGCGTGTTTTGAGTAATGGTGTCCCCAACATGGGGGTCGCTCGAGTGTGAGGGACGGGGTACTCCCAAAAGCGTAGCGATTTATCGTGTTGTATCTTACATATCACGCCCCTAAAATGAGATAACGCAGCAATTTTTCGTTGGGTAATAGATAAATGTCAGCATGTGTACTTTCTGAATGACCCCAAGGTGATGAAACCCTAAATTTCGACCAGAAATACTACTTCTACGAGATGTTATGCTTTAAAATGCAACGAAAACAATTATCATGAAATTAAAAAAATGTGACGGGGGTGGCAAAAATGATGCGGGCGAGGATGATAAACTAAAGATGTTTTTTTATCGTCATAAATTGTGTGAGGATCTTTGTATGTTTCAGGAAGGATTGTTTCGTTTCGGAAGGATGAAATTGTAGGATTGTCATTCACTTTGATTGTTATCAATCACTTGCATTTAATTAATCCAAGGACATTTATACTTATTACCTTTATACATATGTTCCATGGATCTTTTGTAAATTTATCTATAAATCGAATGTATACAGTCCAGGCCCGTAGCCAGCCACGCCCATTAGGAGGGCCAGTTTATCAGAGGGGCAATAATAAGTGGACGAAAACTTGTAATTTTAATCAGGGAACAACTATTGTTTCCACTTTAGTTTATATGGACATGAGCCAGAATTCTCTCTACAGTTTACAGAAAATAAACAATGATGCCCGTTATTCGTTGGCAATATTCAAAGCAGAGTAAGAAAATTTAAGTTTGAAAACGAGCAAAGACGGCTCAGCCCAGCCCAAATTTACTGTTTTTATAAAAACAAAATTGTACCTTTTGAATTATTGTATCCTTTTATACTCATAATCTACTGAAGTTATGTGATATTTTGGAGAAGAAATTTTGAATCCCAATTTAAAATATTAGTTTTGAAAAAAATTGTCTTATTTTAAGGGGCCACATTTCTCAAGGGGTCATTGCCCCAAATGCCCCCTAGCTACGAAATTGTCCGGGGGTTGTTCGGGGAATTGACCAGGGGGATTGTCTAGGGGGATTGTCTGGAAATTGTCCGGGGGGAATTGACCAGGGGGGATTGTCCTGGGGGAATTGTCCAGGGGGAATTGTACGGGAACCGGAATACGGTATAAAATTGAGCTGTAAATTTAAGCCCACATGCAAGCTTATTTGAATGTTGAGGCGAATCAATAAGAAGAACGTTAATTGGAAGGATTGTATCTGAAGCTTGAAGCTTGAAACGTAATCGACTATTCACGGTATTATTTTCATTCTGATGGCTTTCTGGTAAGGATCTCGTGACAAATTAGGCTTATCACGGTACATGAAATAATTTGAGACACGATCTCTCATCGTACGTCCTGATAAACAGTGAGGCATCCCCAAGGGAGACGTAGGCTCATAGGGGGGCACAGAAATCATTGAGATCTTGGGGTGAACATTTATTAACATCTCAAGAGATATATGTACATATATAGTAAACCAGAAGAAAAGGTGCCGCCACGATGTCACAAAGAGGAAGAGTCAAAAGGGATCTGGTAGAAAATGGGCTATATTACACAAGCTATATTACTTGCTTGTATTGTCTACAGGGAGTTATTGCAGTTTGGCTCATTTAATTGCGAGATGTTTTCAGACTATCTAGCCGAGTACACATATGTAGCATCAGAGCTTTCGGAGTTTAGCTCTTGATAGGGGCTGATTGGTGTTGTTCCTTATGTGTTCAGACTAGCGTTTCGGGGGTCTTCCTTGAGGTCTCTTTTTGGCAAAGTCTTCTTTGTAAACTTGTGTGTTGTGTCGTGCTGTATGCATAGGACTATGGAGGACAAATCCCTGCAAGTGACCCATCGACTAGAGTCTATGCGGTAGCCATTTCACCGCAATAATTTTGGTGGCGCCTGGAGAGTGGCCCAGAAAGAAGTGGCCAACATTCATAGGATTGGCCAGGATATGAAGTTTAGTGTCTGGTTCCAAATAATATATCGTTAAGTCGTCTGTATTCCTTTCCAGTGAAGCATGATACTTCCTTTATGTACACATTTTAAAATAAAATAATAATAATATATGATCATCTAGAATACGGGCTATATTACGATCTCTCGTTATACCTCTTGATAAGCAGTGAGGCATCCCCAAGGGACACGTACGTTCCTAAGGCTAGGGGGCAAACGCATCATTGAGATCGTGGGGTCAACATTTATTTACATCTCCAGAGTGACATGAACAAGAGTAAAATATGAAAGGGAAAGGTGTCGCCGCGATGCCGCCAAGGGGAATAGCCTTTGTGGGGCTCTCGTACGCTCCCAGTGCCGTATTCAGTTCATGGACGTCTGACTCTTGTCTTTGTTTGACTTACTATTTTGCTTTGGTAGTGTTTGTTGGTTTGTATACTTGTTGTTGTTTTAGTTTGTTAGGGTTTTTCTGTTTATTGATGTTATTTGTTTGTTGGTTTTTTTTAATCTTCCTTTTGGTTAATATAATGTGTTTTGTTACAACGTTACAACCGGTATGATAGAAGGTACGAGTACAAAACAACGCAGTATTGTAACTTGACACGACGCCTTCTCTCTGCTCCTGGAATTTTCCGGTTACAAACTTTTTTACCACATCATAATCCAAGCTAGGTTGTTATTCAACACCATTGCACTCTTCTCATGATTCTTTTCCCATTCAATGACCTGGATAATCAAACCTTTGCTTTAACTCATCCTCTTTGTCTTCCTCATTTGTATTGCTATATTGTGTCATCCGATAATCTCCTCTAGTTTGAATATTAGTTAAACACCTGGCCTCATTCGTCTTATTAAAACATGTTGATACCACTGCAGAAAGCAACAGACTTGCTCTAACTTACGCGATGTTTCAACTTTTTGAGCATGAATGATCAAGAAGGCTACCAGTGATCCGAAGCTGTACCCAAGCACATATGCTATCAACATGTTCTCGGTGTTAGTATCTGTCCGGAAAATATCCTATAAGGTCTTTTTGAAGAATGGTGCAGTCATCGGAGCTAGGGCGCTTGTTAAAGTGGCGGGGCTTGGAGTTACCTCGCACTCGATGGCTGGATGTCATACTTAGAATGGATGCCATACTTAGGATGGATGAACGGATGTCGTCGCCATACTTAGGCTCACCTCGCACTCGTTGGCTGGATGTCGTCGCCAAAGATCTGCGATCCTGTGGAGTGCCTCTATCTCACGCGGAGCAGCTCGATGCCGATCGTCAGCGCTGGCGAATACTTGTGTTGCAAGTTGGCTCTACGCACCGCACGGTACTCGAGGATTAGTGAGTGAGTGTGTGTGCTTAGAGTTACGTGTTTGGAGCAGCCCGGTGCTGATGTACACAAAACTAAAGAAGACAGATGCCTAGGAAACGCGCGTATATCCATGTTATACGAAGGATTCGGGACATTTAAACGGTTGCCCCTCAGCTCTGGTGGGATTGGCCTGAATTGTTAGGGCAAGATAGAACTTAGGAATGGAGGAATACATAATAGACCATAACGACGAATACCGTAAATCTGGGAGACTAAACTTTTTACCATCCCATTAAGTATTCCGCCCTGAAGTCCCGTATACGCAATGTAAGATGTTGATAAAACATGTTGCGCTAAACATGTTGCATCGTGTAAACGATCCAAGTTGTACAACTTTTGTTGCACGCAACATGATGATACAACTAGTATCAGAATAGAACAGGTTCTATTTTTTCACAACATGTTGTGGCAAATCAGCCAAGGGACGATGCATTTATGAGGGTCATACGAGAGGGAGGAAGGGAAGCTAAGAAAGAATTACCAAATTTCATAGACATTTTGAGATGGGAATAGGCGAATTACTTGAGTTTCAGTCGTCCCACTTCTCAATAAACATACATAAAATATTTCTGGCTGTTCCAAATGAAACTGCAGTTGTAAAACAGGGTCCTCAGAACGAGTTCTTTTCAACATGTTGACACAACTTGTTGCAACGTGTATATGGAGCTTGATATGAATGAGGTATCAGAATTATTGCTAAATTTACCAGATGTTTAGTATACGATAAAATGAAGCTTTCTCTTTCAAAAACCAGGGTGTCACATATATTTCAAATAATTTTCTGATAGCAGTATATGATAATTTTTTGAAAAAAACATAAGTGAATTGCCCGTGGTACAAAATTTAAAGATACTTTGAATAGAGAAGCCAATTTTTTGACTGAAGCATTTCGTGGGTTCTCTTCAGAGTCATACATGCCACTGATTCGTATACAAATTTCCACTGTATTTATGGAGTCTTATGAGCACGGTGGACAAGACATGAAATAAGTCTCTCCTTTTGCTTATGAGAGTAAAGGATCCCCAGTGGATGTGTTGGCCGTAAAAGGTCGGCTTCCTATATACAGATGTCTGAAGTCCCAAAGTTAAATCATTTAAACAGTTAAAGTAAAACAAGATTACCTCTTTAATCATATGGCCTATATATATATATATATTATTTATTATCAATATTTATTTTATTCTAATGTAAACAAGCATAATGCAGAAATTACCGGTCGTTTTTCGCTGGTCGGTTAATAGATGTTAGGGATGACCCTGTTGTTCAGACAACCTCGATATATTAAAACTAATAATGGTAACTACCGTTAGATATACCTCAGTAACTGACCACCACCAGACTATGTTTGCCTGATGGAGACCATATGGGCCACGGTGTAACACATCAGTTACGGCATTGATATCAGGTTGGCAATGTTTGAAATTTGTTGCGGTTGATTCACGGCCTATACTTTACTGTTTAATGACGAAACTGCAATAGCGTCCAGCGCACTGGGTTAGCCGCATTATCAGAAAGCAGCTTAAATCTGCTGTTTGTTGTTTACATTCGTTGAGTATCAATTTTTTATTATTATTTAACTCGAACATTTCAACGAGATTGTTCCTCAGTCTTATTATATATACATATATATAGATACAAATCAAAGGACTTGCAAAAGTTTACCACAGTTACTCCGAGTTTCACGTCCCACGACGATTCTCAAACTGGTGATAAACTAGGAGAAATCTACGAAATTAATAGCATTTCTTATACCAGAGAAATGGTATAAATAGAATAGATGGCCACACTATCACATGGATGTAACGCACCCTTCATGTTGATAATTTTTCGAGTTTGTCTATCAATTTGTTGCAGTTCTTCCCTTTTCTAATCAATGCAGAATATCTGAGCAACGACACTGCCCATGCATTATTATTGTTATCATCATCATTATTATCATCATCATTATTATTATCATCATCATTATTATTGTTATTTCGTTGTAAATCCACCCAGAAATCTCGCTGTCCCCAATGAGGTTGCCGGGCGACAACAGTGAGAATGTT